>JASTWF010000321.1:0-59804 GCA_030390025.1 Squalus acanthias
CAGGGTCTAGTGTAATATAAATAGAGACCGGGTCTAGTGTAATATAAACAGAGACAGGGTCTAGTGTAATATAAACAGAGACAGGGTCTCGTGTAATATAAACAGAGGCAGGGCCCAGTGTAATATAAAGAGAGAGAGGGCCAAGTGTAATATAAACAGAGGTAGGGTCCAGTGCAATATAAAAAGAGGCAGGGTCTAGTGTAATATAAACAGAGACAGTGCCGAGTGTAATATGAACAGAGACAGGGTCTAGTGTAATATAAAAAGAGACAGGATCTAGTGTAATTTAAACAGAGACAGGGTCTAGTGTAATATAAACAGAGACAGGGTCTAGTGTAATATAAACAGAGACAGGGTCTAGTGCAATATAAACAGAGACAGGGTCTAGTGTAATATAAAAAGAGACAGGATCTAGTGTAATTTAAACAGAGACAGGGTCTAGTGTAATATAAACAGAGACAGGGTCTAGTGTAATATAAACAGAGACAGGGTCTAGTGCAATATAAACAGAGACAGGGTCTAGTGTAATATAAACAGAGACAGGGTCCAGTGTAATATAAACAGATGCAGGGCCTAGTATAATATAAACAGAGAGAGGGCCGAGCGTAATATAAACAGAGACAGGTTCTAGTGTAATATAAACAGAGACAGGGTCTAGTGTAATATAAACAGAGGCAGGGTCGAGTGTAATATAAACAGAGACAGGGTCTAGTGTAATATAAACAGACAGTGTCTAGTGTAATATAAACAGAGACAGGGTCGAGTGTAATATAAACAGAGACAGGGCCTAGTGTAATATTAACTGAGACAGGGTCCAGTGTAATATAAACAGAGACAGGGTCTCGTGTAATATTTTCAGAGACAGGGTCTGGTGTACTATAAACAGAGACAGGGTCCAGTGTAATATAAACAGAGTCAGGGTCTAGTGTAATATAAACAGAGACAGGGTCTAGTGTAATATAAACAGAGACAGGGTCTAGTGTAATATAAACAGAGACAGGGTCTAGTGTAATATAAACAGAGACAGGGCCTAGTGTAATATAAACAGAGACAGGGTCTAGTGTAATATAAACAGAGACAGGATCTCGTGTAATATAAACGGAGACAGGGTCTAGTGTAATATAAACAGAGACAGGATCTACTGTAATATAAATAGAGACAGTATCTAGAGTAATATAAACAGAGACAGGGTCTAGTGTAATATAAACAGAGACAGGGTCTAGTGTAATATAAACAGAGACAGGATTAAGTGTAACATAAACAGAGACAGGGTCCAGTGTAATATAAACAGAGACAGGGTCTAGTGTAATATAAACAGAGACAGGGTCTCGTGTAATATAAACAGTGACAGGGTCTAGTGAAATATACACAGAGACAGGGTCTAGTGTAATATAAACAGAGACAGGGTCTAGTGTAATATAAACAGAGACAGGGTCGAATGTAATATAAACAGAGGCAGGGCCTGGTATAACATAAACAGAGAGAGGGCCTAGTGTAATATAAACAGAGGCAGGGCCAATGTAATATAAACAGAGACAGGGTCTAGTGTAATATAAACAGAGACAGGGTCTAGTGTAATATAAACAGAGACAGGGCCTAGTGTAATATAAACAGAGACAGGGTCTAGTGTAATATAAACAGAGACAGGATCTCGTGTAATATAAACGGAGACAGGGTCTAGTGTAATATAAACAGAGACAGGATCTACTGTAATATAAATAGAGACAGTATCTAGAGTAATATAAACAGAGACAGGGTCTAGTGTAATATAAACAGAGACAGGATCTAGTGTAACATAAACAGAGACAGGATCTCGTGTAATATAAACAGAGACAGGGTCTAGTGTAATATAAACAGAGACAGGATCTCGTGTAATATAAATAGAGACAGTATCTAGAGTAATATAAACAGAGACAGGGTCCAGTGTAATATAAACAGAGACAGGGTCTAGTGTAATATAAACAGAGACAGGATCTAGTGTAATATAAACAGAGACAGGGTCTAGTATAATATAAACAGAGACAGGGTCTACTGTAATATAAACAGAGACAGGATCTAGTGTAATATAAACAGAGACTGGGTATAGTGTAATATAAACAGAGACAGTGTCTAGTTTAATATAAACAGAGAAAGGGTCCAGTGTAATATAAACAAAGACAGGGTCTAGTGTAATATTAACAGAGACAGTGTTTAGTGTAATATTAACAAGACAGGGTCTCATGTAATATAAACAGAGACAGGGTCTAGTGTAATATAAATAGAGACAGGGCCTAGTGTAATATAAACAGAGACAGGATCTAGTGTAATATAAACAGAGACAGTGTCGAGTGTAATATAAACAGAGACAGGGTCCAGGGTAATATTAGCAGATGCAGGGCATAGTATAATATAAACAGAGGCAGGGTCTAGTGTAATATAAACAGAGACAGGGCCTAGTGTAATATAAACAGAAGCAGGGCCTAGTGTAATATAAACAGAGACAGGGGCTCGTGTAATATAAACAGATACAGGGCCTAGTGTAATATAAACAGAGACAGGGTCCAGGGTAATATTAGCAGATGCAGGGTCCAGTGTAATATAAACAGAGACAGGATCGAGTGTAATGTAAACAGAGACAGGGTCTAGTGTAATATAAACAGAGACAGGGTCTAGTGTAATATAAACAGAGACAGGGTCTCGTGTAATATAAACAGAGGCAGGGCCTAGTGTAATATAAACAGAGAGAGGGCCTAGTGTAATATAAACAGAGGTAGGGTCCAGTGCAATATAAACAGAGGCAGGGTCTAGTGTAATATAAACAGAGACAGGGTCTAGTGTAATATAAACAGAGACAGGATCTAGTGTAATATAAACAGAGACAGGGTCGAGTGTAATATAAACAGTGACAGGGTCTAGTGTAATATAAACAGAGACAGGGTCTAGTGCAATATAAACAGAGACAGGGTCTTGTGTAATATAAACAGAGACAGGGTCCAGTGTAATATAAACAGAGGCAGGGCCTAGTATAATATAAACAGAGAGAGGGCCTAGCGTAATATAAACAGAGATAGGGCCTAGTGTAATATAAACAGAGGCAGGGACTAGTGTAATATAAACAGAGAGAGGGTCTAGTGTAATATAAACAGAGGCAGGGTCTAGTGTAATATCAACAGAGAGAGGGCCTAGTGTAATATAAACAGAGACAGGGCCTAGTGTAATATAAATGGAGGCAGGGCCCAGTGTAATATAAACAGAGAGAGGGCCAAGTGTAATATAAACAGAGGTAGGGTCCAGTGCAATATAAACAGAGACAGGGTCTAGTGTAATATAGACAGAGAGAGGGTCTAGTGTAATATAAACAGAGACAGGGTCTAGTGTAATATAAACAGAGACAGGATCTCGTGTAATATAAACGGAGACAGGGTCTAGTGTAATATAAACAGAGACAGGATCTACTGTAATATAAATAGAGACAGTATCTGGAGTAATATAAACAGAGACAGGGTCTAGTGTACTATAAAGAGAGACAGGGTCCAGTGTAATATAAACAGAGTCAGGGTCTAGTGTAATATAAACAGAGACAGGGTCTAGTGTAATATAAACAGAGACAGGGTCTAGTGTAATATAAACAGAGACAGGTTCTAGTGTAATATAAACAGAGACAGGATCCAGTGTAACATAAACAGAGACAGGGTCCAGTGTAACATAAACAGAGAGAGGGTCTAGTGTAATATAAACAGAGACAGGGTCTAGTGTAATATAAACAGAGACAGGGTCTAGTGTAATATAAACAGAGACAGGGTCTAGTGTAATATAAACAGAGACAGGGTCTAGTGTAATATAAACAGAGACAGGGTCTAGTGTAATATAGACAGAGACAGGGTCTAGTGTAACATAAACAGAGACAGGGTCCAGTGAAATATAAACAGAGACAGGATCAGTGTAACATAAACAGAGACAGGGTCCAGTGTAACATAAACAGAGAGAGGGTCTAGTGTAATATAAACAGAGACAGGGTCTCGTGTAATATAAACAGAGACAGGGTCTAGTGTAATATAAACAGAGACAGGGTCTAGTGTAATATAAACAGGGACAGGGTCTAGTGTAATATAAACAGAGACAGGGTCGAATGTAATATAAACAGAGGCAGGGCCTAGTATAACATAAACAGAGAGAGGGCCTAGTGTAATATAAACAGAGGCAGGGCCAATGTAATATAAACAGAGGCAGGGTCTAGTGTAATATAAACAGAGAGAGGGCCTAGTGTAATATAAACAGAGGTAGGGCCTAGTGTAATATAAACAGAGGCAGGGTCTAGTGTAATATAAACAGAGAGAGGGCCTAGTGTAAAATAAACAGCGGCAGGGTCCAGTGTAATATTACCAGAGGCAGGGTCGAGTGTAATATAAACAGAGACAGGATCTAGTGTAATACAAACAGAGACAGGGTGTAGTGTAATATAAAGAGAGACAGTGCCGAGTGTAATATAAACAGAGACAGGGTCTAGTGTAATATAAACAGAGACAGGGTCTAGTGTAATATAAACAGAGACAGGGTCTAGTGTAATATAAACAGAGACAGGGTCTAGTGTAATATAAACAGAGAGAGGGCCTAGTGTAATATAAACAGAGACAGGGTCTAGTGTAATATAAACAGAGACAGGGTCTAGTGTAATATAAACAGAGACAGGATCTAGTGTAATATAAACGGAGACAGGGTCTAGTGTAATATAAACAGAGACAGGATCTACTGTAATATAAATAGAGACAGTATCTAGTGTAATATAAACAGAGACAGGGTCTAGTGTAATATAAACAGAGACAGGGTCTAGTGTAATATAAACAGAGACAGGATCCAGTGTAACATAAACAGAGACAGGGTCCAGTGTAATATAAACAGAGAGAGGGTCTAGTGTAATATAAACAGAGACAGGGTCTAGTGTAATATAAACAGAGACAGGGTCTAGTGTAATATAAACAGAGACAGGGTCTAGTGTAATATAAACAGAGACAGGGTCTAGTGTAATATAAACAGAGACAGGGTCTAGTGTAATATAGACAGAGACTGGGTCTAGTGTAACATAAACAGAGACAGGGTCCAGTGTAATATAAACAGAGACAGGGTCTCGTGTAATATAAACAGAGACAGGGTCTAGTGTAATATAAACAGAGACAGGGTCTAGTGTAATATAAACAGAGACAGGGTCTAGTGTAATATAAACAGAGACAGGGTCTCGTGTAATATAAACAGTGACAGGGTCTAGTGAAATATACACAGAGACAGGGTCTAGTGTAATATAAACAGAGACAGGGTCTAGTGTAATATAAACAGAGACAGGGTCGAATGTAATATAAACAGAGGCAGGGCCTAGTATAACATAAACAGAGAGAGGGCCTAGTGTAATATAAACAGAGGCAGGGCCAATGTAATATAAACAGAGGCAGGGTCTAGTGTAATTTCAACAGAGAGAGGGCCTAGTGTAATATAAACAGAGGTAGGGCCTAGAGTAATATAAACAGAGGCAGGGTCTAGTGTAATATAAACAGAGAGAGGGCCTAGTGTAAAATAAACAGCGGCAGGGTCCAGTGTAATATTACCAGAGGCAGGGTCGAGTGTAATATAAACAGAGACAGGATCTAGTGTAATATAAACAGAGACAGGGTGTAGTGTAATATAAAGAGAGACAGTGCCGAGTGTAATATAAACAGAGACAGGGTCTAGTGTAATATAAACAGAGACAGGATCTAGTGTAATATAAACAGAGACAGGGTCTAGTGCAATATAAACAGTGACAGGGTCTGGTGTAAGATAAAGAGACAGGGTCTAGTGTAATATAAACAGAGACAGGGTCTCATGTAATATAAACAGAGACAGGGTCTAGTGTAATATAAATAGAGACAGGGCCTAGTGTAATATAAAAAGAGACAGGATCTCGTGTAATATAAACAGAGACAGGGTCCAGTGTAATATAAACAGAGACAGGGTCTAGTGTAATATAAACAGAGACAGGATCTAGTGTAATATAAACAGAGACAGGGTCTAGTGTAATATAAACAGAGACCGGGTCTAGTGTAATATAAACAGAGACAGTGTCTAGTTTAATATAAACAGAGAAAGGGTCCAGTGTAATATAAACAAAGACAGGGTCTAGTGTAATATTAACAGAGACAGTGTTTAGTGTAATATAAACAGAGACAGGGTCTAGTGTAATATAAATAGAGACAGGGCCTAGTGTAATATAAACAGAGACAGGATCTAGTGTAATATAAACAGAGACAGGGACTAGTGTAATATAAACAGAGACAGGGACTAGTGTAATATAAACAGAGACAGGGTCTAGTGTAATATAAACAGAGACAGGGTCTAGTGTAATATAAACAGAAGCAGGGTCTAGTGTAATATAAACAGAGACAGGGACTAGTGTAATATAAACAGAGACAGGGTCTAGTGTAATATAAACAGAGACAGGGTCTAGTGTAATATAAACAGAGACAGGGTCTAGTGTAATATAGACAGAGAGAGGGTCTAGTGTAATATAAACAGAGACAGGGTCTAGTGTAATATAAACAGAGACAGGATCTCGTGTAATATAAACGGAGAGAGGGTCTAGTGTAATATAAACAGAGACAGGATCTACTGTAATATAAATAGAGACAGTATCTAGAGTAATATAAACAGAGACAGGGTCTAGTGTGATATAAACAGAGACAGGGTCTAGTGTAATATAAACAGAGACAGGGTCGAATGTAATATAAACAGAGGCAGGGCCTAGTATAACATAAACAGAGAGAGGGCCTAGTGTAATATAAACAGAGGCAGGGCCAATGTAATATAAACAGAGGCAGGGTCTAGTGTAATTTCAACAGAGAGAGGCCCTAGTGTAATATAAACAGAGGTAGGGCCTAGAGTAATATAAACAGAGGCAGGGTCTAGTGTAATATAAACAGAGAGAGGGCCTAGTGTAACATAAACAGCGGCAGCGTCCAGTGTAATACTACCAGAGGCAGGGTCGAGTGTAATATAAACAGAGACAGGATCTAGTGTAATATAAACAGAGACAGGGTGTAGTGTAATATAAAGAGAGACAGTGCCGAGTGTAATATAAACAGAGACAGGGTCTAGTGTAATATAAACAGAGACAGGGTCTAGTGTAATATAAACAGAGACAGGGTCTAGTGTAATATAAACAGAGACAGGGTCTAGTGTAATATAGACAGAGACAGGGTCTAGTGTAACATAAACAGAGACAGGGTCCAGTGTAATATAAACAAAGACAGGGTCTCGTGTAATATAAACAGAGACAGGGTCTAGTGTAATATAAACAGAGACAGGGTCTAGTGTAATATAAACAGAGACAGGGTCTAGTGTAATATAAACAGAGACAGGGTCTAGTGTAATATAAACAGTGACAGGGTCTAGTGAAATATACACAGAGACAGGGTCTAGTGTAATATAAACAGAGACAGGGTCTAGTGTAATATAAACAGAGACAGGGTCGAATGTAATATAAACAGAGGCAGGGCCTAGTATAACATAAACAGAGAGAGGGCCTAGTGTAATATAAACAGAGGCAGGGCCAATGTAATATAAACAGAGGCAGGGTCTAGTGTAATTTCAACAGAGAGAGGGCCTAGTGTAATATAAACAGAGGTAGGGCCTAGAGTAATATAAACAGAGGCAGGGTCTAGTGTAATATAAACAGAGAGAGGGCCTAGTGTAAAATAAACAGCGGCAGGGTCCAGTGTAATACTACCAGAGGCAGGGTCGAGTGTAATATAAACAGAGACAGGATCTAGTGTAATATAAACAGAGACAGGGTGTAGTGTAATATAAAGAGAGACAGTGCCGAGTGTAATATAAACAGAGACAGGGTCTAGTGTAATATAAACAGAGACAGGGTCTAGTGTAATATAAACAGAGACAGGGTCTAGTGTAACATAAACAGAGACAGGGTCTAGTGTAATATAAACAGAGACAGGGCCTAGTGTAATATAAACAGAGACAGGGTCTAGTGTAATATAAACAGAGACATAAGAACATAAGAACATAAGAAATAGGAGCAGGAGTAGGCCAATCGGCCCCTCGAGCCTGCTCCGCCATTCAATAAGATCATGGCTGATCTGATCCTAACCGCCAATCTAGTGTCTATCACAGAACCATCTCCTGCATCTAACAGAGAGAGGGCCTAGTGTAATATAAACAGAGGTAGGGCCTAGAGTAATATAAACAGAGACAGGGTCTATTGTAATATAAACAGAGACAGGATCTACTGTAATATAAATAGAGACAGTATCTAGAGTAATATAAACAGAGACAGGGTCTAGTGTAATATAAACAGAGACAGGGTCTAGTGTAATATAAACAGAGACAGGATCCAGTGTAACATAAACAGAGACAGGGTCCAGTGTAATATAAACAGAGAGAGGGTCTAGTGTAATATAAACAGAGACAGGGTCTAGTGTAATATAAACAGAGACAGGGTCTAGTGTAATATAAACAGAGACAGGGTCTAGTGTAATATAAACAGAGACAGGGTCTAGTGTAATATAAACAGAGACAGGGTCGAATGTAATATAAACAGAGGCAGGGCCTAGTATAACATAAACAGAGAGAGGGCCTAGTGTAATATAAACAGAGGTAGGGCCTAGTGTAATATAAACAGAGTCAGGGTCTAGTGTAATATAAACAGAGACAGGGTCTAGTGTAATATAAACAGAGACAGGGTCTAGTGTAATATAAACAGAGACAGGGTCTAGTGTAATATAAACAGAGACAGGGTCTAGTGTAATATAGACAGAGAGAGGGTCCAGTGTAATATAAACAGAGACAGGGTCTAGTGTAATATAAACAGAGACAGGATCTCGTGTAATATAAACGGAGACAGGGTCTAGTGCAATATAAACAGTGACAGGGTCTAGTGTAATATAAACAGAGACAGGGTCTAGTGTAATATAAACAGAGACAGGATTAAGTGTAACATAAACAGAGACAGGGTCCAGTGTAATATAAACAGAGACAGGGTCTAGTGTAATATAAACAGAGACAGGGTCTCGTGTAATATAAACAGTGACAGGGTCTAGTGAAATATACACAGAGACAGGGTCTAGTGTAATATAAACAGAGACAGGGTCTAGTGTAATATAAACAGAGACAGGGTCGAATGTAATATAAACAGAGGCAGGGCCTTGTATAACATAAACAGAGAGAGGGCCTAGTGTAATATAAACAGAGGCAGGGCCAATGTAATATAAACAGAGGCAGGGTCTAGTGTAATTTCAACAGAGAGAGGGCCTAGTGTAAAATAAACAGCGGCAGGGTCCAGTGTAATATTACCAGAGGCAGGGTCGAGTGTAATATAAACAGAGACAGGATCTAGTGTAATATAAACAGAGACAGGGTGTAGTGTAATATAAAGAGAGACAGTGCCGAGTGTAATATAAACAGAGACAGGGTCTAGTGTAATATAAACAGAGACAGGATCTAGTGCAATATAAACAGAGACAGGGTCTAGTGCAATATAAACAGTGACACGGTCTGGTGTAAGATAAAGAGACAGGGTCTAGTGTAATATAAACAGAGACAGGGTCTCATGTAATATAAACAGAGACAGGGTCTAGTGTAATATAAATAGAGACAGGGCCTAGTGTAACATAAACAGAGACAGGATCTCGTGTAATATAAACAGAGACAGGGTCTAGTGTAATATAAACAGAGACAGGATCTCGTGTAATATAAATAGAGACAGTATCTAGAGTAATATAAACAGAGACAGGGTCCAGTGTAATATAAACAGAGACAGGGTCTAGTGTAATATAAACAGAGACAGGATCTAGTGTAATATAAACAGAGACAGGGTCTAGTGTAATATAAACAGAGACAGGGTCTACTGTAATATAAACAGAGACAGGATCTAGTGTAATATAAACAGAGACTGGGTATAGTGTAATATAAACAGAGACAGTGTCTAGTTTAATATAAACAGAGAAAGGGTCCAGTGTAATATAAACAAAGACAGGGTCTAGTGTAATATTAACAGAGACAGTGTTTAGTGTAATATTAACAAGACAGGGTCTCATGTAATATAAACAGAGACAGGGTCTAGTGTAATATAAATAGAGACAGGGCCTAGTGTAATGTAAACAGAGACAGGATCTAGTGTAATATAAACAGAGACAGTGTCGAGTGTAATATAAACAGAGACAGGGTCCAGGGTAATATTAGCAGATGCAGGGCATAGTATAATATAAACAGAGGCAGGGTCTAGTGTAATATAAACAGAGACAGGGCCTAGTGTAATATAAACAGAAGCAGGGCCTAGTGTAATATAAACAGAGACAGGGACTCGTGTAATATAAACAGATACAGGGCCTAGTGTAATATAAACAGAGACAGGGTCCAGGGTAATATTAGCAGATGCAGGGTCCAGTGTAATATAAACAGAGACAGGATCGAGTGTAATGTAAACAGAGACAGGGTCTAGTGTAATATAAACAGAGACAGGGTCTACTGTAATATAAACAGAGACAGGGTCTCGTGTAATATAAACAGAGGCAGGGCCTAGTGTAATATAAACAGAGAGAGGGCCTAGTGTAATATAAACAGAGGTAGGGTCCAGTGCAATATAAAAAGAGGCAGGGTCTAGTGTAATATAAACAGAGACAGGGTCTAGTGCAATATAAACAGAGACAGGGTCTTGTGTAATATAAACAGAGACAGGGTCCAGTGTAATATAAACAGAGGCAGGGCCTAGTATAATATAAACAGAGAGAGGGCCTAGCGTAATATAAACAGAGATAGGGCCTAGTGTAATATAAACAGAGGCAGGGACTAGTGTAATATAAACAGAGAGAGGGTCTAGTGTAATATAAACAGAGGCAGGGTCTAGTGTAATATCAACAGAGAGAGGGCCTAGTGTAATATAAACAGAGACAGGGCCTAGTGTAATATAAATGGAGACAGGGTCGAGTGCAATATAAACAGAGACAGCGTCTAGTGTAATATAAACAGAGGCAGGGTCGAGTGTAATATAAACAGAGACAGGGTCTAGTGTAATATAAACACACAGTGTCTAGTGTAATATAAACAGAGACAGGGTCGAGTGTAATATAAACAGAGACAGGGCCTAGTGTAATATTAACAGAGACAGGGTCCAGTGTAATATAAACAGAGACAGGATCTAGTGTAATGTAAACAGAGACCGGGTCTAGTGTAATATAAACAGAGACAGGGTCTAGTGTAATATAAACAGAGACAGGGTCTCGTGTAATATAAACAGAGGCAGGGCCCAGTGTAATATAAACAGAGAGAGGGCCAAGTGTAATATAAACAGAGGTAGGGTCCAGTGCAATATAAACAGAGACAGGGTCTAGTGTAATATAGACAGAGAGAGGGTCTAGTGTAATATAAACAGAGACAGGGTCTTGTGTAATATAAACAGAGACAGGATCTCGTGTAATATAAACAGAGTCAGGGACTAGTGTAATATAAACAGAGACAGGGTCTAGTGTAATATAAACAGAGACAGGGTCTAGTGTAATATAAACAGAGACAGGGTCTAGTGTAATATAAACAGAGACAGGGTCTAGTGTAATATAAACAGAGACAGGGTCCAGTGCAATATAAACAGAGACAGGATCCAGTGTAACATAAACAGAGACAGGGTCCAGTGTAACATAAACAGAGAGAGGGTCTAGTGTAATATAAACAGAGACAGGGTCTAGTGTAATATAAACAGAGACAGGATCTAGTGTAATATAAACAGAGACAGGGTGTAGTGTAATATAAAGAGAGACAGTGCCGAGTGTAATATAAACAGAGACAGGGTCTAGTGTAATATAAACAGAGACAGGGTCTAGTGTAATATAAACAGAGACAGGGTCTAGTGTAACATAAACAGAGACAGGGTCTAGTGTAATATAAACAGAGACAGGGTCCAGTGCAATATAAACAGAGACAGGATCCAGTGTAACATAAACAGAGACAGGGTCCAGTGTAACATAAACAGAGAGAGGGTCTAGTGTAATATAAACAGAGACAGGGTCTAGTGTAATATAAACAGAGACAGGATCTAGTGTAATATAAACAGAGACAGGGTGTAGTGTAATATAAAGAGAGACAGTGCCGAGTGTAATATAAACAGAGACAGGGTCTAGTGTAATATAAACAGAGACAGGGTCTAGTGTAATATAAACAGAGACAGGGTCTAGTGTAACATAAACAGAGACAGGGTCTAGTGTAATATAAACAGAGACAGGGCCTAGTGTAATATAAACAGAGACAGGGTCTAGTGTAATATAAACAGAGACATAAGAACATAAGAACATAAGAAATAGGAGCAGGAGTAGGCCAATCGGCCCCTCGAGCCTGCTCCGCCATTCAATAAGATCATGGCTGATCTGATCCTAACCGCCAATCTAGTGTCTATCACAGAACCATCTCCTGCATCTAACAGAGAGAGGGCCTAGTGTAATATAAACAGAGGTAGGGCCTAGAGTAATATAAACAGAGACAGGGTCTATTGTAATATAAACAGAGACAGGATCTACTGTAATATAAATAGAGACAGTATCTAGAGTAATATAAACAGAGACAGGGTCTAGTGTAATATAAACAGAGACAGGGTCTAGTGTAATATAAACAGAGACAGGATCCAGTGTAACATAAACAGAGACAGGGTCCAGTGTAATATAAACAGAGAGAGGGTCTAGTGTAATATAAACAGAGACAGGGTCTAGTGTAATATAAACAGAGACAGGGTCTAGTGTAATATAAACAGAGACAGGGTCTAGTGTAATATAAACAGAGACAGGGTCTAGTGTAATATAAACAGAGACAGGGTCGAATGTAATATAAACAGAGGCAGGGCCTAGTATAACATAAACAGAGAGAGGGCCTAGTGTAATATAAACAGAGGTAGGGCCTAGTGTAATATAAACAGAGTCAGGGTCTAGTGTAATATAAACAGAGACAGGGTCTAGTGTAATATAAACAGAGACAGGGTCTAGTGTAATATAAACAGAGACAGGGTCTAGTGTAATATAAACAGAGACAGGGTCTAGTGTAATATAGACAGAGAGAGGGTCCAGTGTAATATAAACAGAGACAGGGTCTAGTGTAATATAAACAGAGACAGGATCTCGTGTAATATAAACGGAGACAGGGTCTAGTGCAATATAAACAGTGACAGGGTCTAGTGTAATATAAACAGAGACAGGGTCTAGTGTAATATAAACAGAGACAGGATTAAGTGTAACATAAACAGAGACAGGGTCCAGTGTAATATAAACAGAGACAGGGTCTAGTGTAATATAAACAGAGACAGGGTCTCGTGTAATATAAACAGTGACAGGGTCTAGTGAAATATACACAGAGACAGGGTCTAGTGTAATATAAACAGAGACAGGGTCTAGTGTAATATAAACAGAGACAGGGTCGAATGTAATATAAACAGAGGCAGGGCCTTGTATAACATAAACAGAGAGAGGGCCTAGTGTAATATAAACAGAGGCAGGGCCAATGTAATATAAACAGAGGCAGGGTCTAGTGTAATTTCAACAGAGAGAGGGCCTAGTGTAAAATAAACAGCGGCAGGGTCCAGTGTAATATTACCAGAGGCAGGGTCGAGTGTAATATAAACAGAGACAGGATCTAGTGTAATATAAACAGAGACAGGGTGTAGTGTAATATAAAGAGAGACAGTGCCGAGTGTAATATAAACAGAGACAGGGTCTAGTGTAATATAAACAGAGACAGGATCTAGTGCAATATAAACAGAGACAGGGTCTAGTGCAATATAAACAGTGACACGGTCTGGTGTAAGATAAAGAGACAGGGTCTAGTGTAATATAAACAGAGACAGGGTCTCATGTAATATAAACAGAGACAGGGTCTAGTGTAATATAAATAGAGACAGGGCCTAGTGTAATATAAACAGAGACAGGATCTCGTGTAATATAAATAGAGACAGTATCTAGAGTAATATAAACAGAGACAGGGTCCAGTGTAATATAAACAGAGACAGGGTCTAGTGTAATATAAACAGAGACAGGATCTAGTGTAATATAAACAGAGACAGGGTCTAGTGTAATATAAACAGAGACAGGGTCTAGTGTAATATAAACAGAGACAGGATCTAGTGTAATATAAACAGAGACTGGGTATAGTGTAATATAAACAGAGACAGTGTCTAGTTTAATATAAACAGAGAAAGGGTCCAGTGTAATATAAACAAAGACAGGGTCTAGTGTAATATTAACAGAGACAGTGTTTAGTGTAATATAAACAGAGACAGGGTCTCATGTAATATAAACAGAGACAGGGTCTAGTGTAATATAAATAGAGACAGGGCCTAGTGTAATGTAAACAGAGACAGGATCTAGTGTAATATAAACAGAGACAGTGTCTAGTGTAATATAAACAGAGACAGGGTCCAGTGTAATATTAGCAGAGGCAGGGCCTAGTATAATATAAACAGAGGCAGGGTCTAGTGTAATATAAACAGAGACAGGGCCTAGTGTAATATAAACAGAAGCAGGGCCTAGTGTAATATAAACAGAGACAGGGACTAGTGTAATATAAACAGAGACAGGGCCTAGTGTAATATAAACAGAGACAGGGTCTAGTGTAATATAAACAGAGACAGGGTCCAGTGTAATATAAACAGAGACAGGATCTAGTGTAATGTAAACAGAGACAGGGTCTAGTGTAATATAAACAGAGACAGGGTCTAGTGTAATATAAACAGAGACAGGGTCTAGTGTAATATAAACAGAGGCAGGGCCTAGTGTAATATAAACAGAGAGAGGGCCTAGTGTAATATAAACAGAGGTAGGGTCCAGTGCAATATAAACAGAGGCAGGGTCTAGTGTAATATAAACAGAGACAGGGTCTAGTGTAATATAAACAGAGACAGGGTCTAGTGTAATATAAACAGAGACAGGGTCCAGTGTAATATAAACAGAGACAGGGCCTAGTATAATATAAACAGAGAGAGGGCCTAGTGTAATATAAACAGAGATAGGGCCTAGTGTAATATAAACAGAGGCAGGGTCTAGTGTAATATAAACAGAGAGAGGGCCTAGTGTAATATAAACAGAGGCAGGGTCTAGTGTAATATAAACAGAGAGAGGGCCTAGTGTAATATAAACAGAGACAGGGCCTAGTGTAATATAAATGGAGACAGGGTCGAGTGCAATATAAACAGAGACAGCGTCTAGTGTAATATAAACAGAGGCAGGGTCGAGTGTAATATAAACAGAGACAGGGTCTAGTGTAATATAAACACACAGTGTCTAGTGTAATATAAACAGAGACAGGGTCGAGTGTAATATAAACAGAGACAGGGCCTAGTGTAATATTAACCGAGACAGGGTCCAGTGTAATATAAACAGAGACAGGATCTAGTGTAATGTAAACAGAGACAGGGTCTAGTGTAATATAAACAGAGACAGGGTCTAGTGTAATATAAACAGAGACAGGGTCTCGTGTAATATAAACAGAGGCAGGGCCCAGTGTAATATAAACAGAGAGAGGGCCAAGTGTAATATAAACAGAGGTAGGGTCCAGTGCAATATAAACAGAGACAGGGTCTAGTGTAATATAGACAGAGAGAGGGTCTAGTGTAATATAAACAGAGACAGGGTCTTGTGTAATATAAACAGAGACAGGATCTAGTGTAATATAAACAGAGACAGGGTGTAGTGTAATATAAAGAGAGACAGTGCCGAGTGTAATATAAACAGAGACAGGGTCTAGTGTAATATAAACAGAGACAGGGTCTAGTGTAATATAAACAGAGACAGGGTCTAGTGTAACATAAACAGAGACAGGGTCTAGTGTAATATAAACAGAGACAGGGCCTAGTGTAATATAAACAGAGACAGGGTCTAGTGTAATATAAACAGAGACATAAGAACATAAGAACATAAGAAATAGGAGCAGGAGTAGGCCAATCGGCCCCTCGAGCCTGCTCCGCCATTCAATAAGATCATGGCTGATCTGATCCTAACCGCCAATCTAGTGTCTATCACAGAACCATCTCCTGCATCTAACAGAGAGAGGGCCTAGTGTAATATAAACAGAGGTAGGGCCTAGAGTAATATAAACAGAGACAGGGTCTATTGTAATATAAACAGAGACAGGATCTACTGTAATATAAATAGAGACAGTATCTAGAGTAATATAAACAGAGACAGGGTCTAGTGTAATATAAACAGAGACAGGGTCTAGTGTAATATAAACAGAGACAGGATCCAGTGTAACATAAACAGAGACAGGGTCCAGTGTAATATAAACAGAGAGAGGGTCTAGTGTAATATAAACAGAGACAGGGTCTAGTGTAATATAAACAGAGACAGGGTCTAGTGTAATATAAACAGAGACAGGGTCTAGTGTAATATAAACAGAGACAGGGTCTAGTGTAATATAAACAGAGACAGGGTCGAATGTAATATAAACAGAGGCAGGGCCTAGTATAACATAAACAGAGAGAGGGCCTAGTGTAATATAAACAGAGGTAGGGCCTAGTGTAATATAAACAGAGTCAGGGTCTAGTGTAATATAAACAGAGACAGGGTCTAGTGTAATATAAACAGAGACAGGGTCTAGTGTAATATAAACAGAGACAGGGTCTAGTGTAATATAAACAGAGACAGGGTCTAGTGTAATATAGACAGAGAGAGGGTCCAGTGTAATATAAACAGAGACAGGGTCTAGTGTAATATAAACAGAGACAGGATCTCGTGTAATATAAACGGAGACAGGGTCTAGTGCAATATAAACAGTGACAGGGTCTAGTGTAATATAAACAGAGACAGGGTCTAGTGTAATATAAACAGAGACAGGGTCTAAGTGTAACATAAACAGAGACAGGGTCCAGTGTAATATAAACAGAGACAGGGTCTAGTGTAATATAAACAGAGACAGGGTCTCGTGTAATATAAACAGTGACAGGGTCTAGTGTAATATACACAGAGACAGGGTCTAGTGTAATATAAACAGAGACAGGGTCTAGTGTAATATAAACAGAGACAGGGTCGAGTGTAATATAAACAGAGGCAGGGCCTTGTATAACATAAACAGAGAGAGGGCCTAGTGTAATATAAACAGAGGCAGGGCCAATGTAATATAACAGAGGCAGGGTCTAGTGTAATTTCAACAGAGAGAGGGCCTAGTGTAAAATAAACAGCGGCAGGGTCCAGTGTAATATTACCAGAGGCAGGGTCGAGTGTAATATAAACAGAGACAGGATCTAGTGTAATATAAACAGAGACAGGGTGTAGTGTAATATAAAGAGAGACAGTGCCGAGTGTAATATAAACAGAGACAGGGTCTAGTGTAATATAAACAGAGACAGGATCTAGTGCAATATAAACAGAGACAGGGTCTAGTGCAATATAAACAGTGACACGGTCTGGTGTAAGATAAAGAGACAGGGTCTAGTGTAATATAAACAGAGACAGGGTCTCATGTAATATAAACAGAGACAGGGTCTAGTGTAATATAAATAGAGACAGGGCCTAGTGTAATATAAACAGAGACAGGATCTCGTGTAATATAAATAGAGACAGTATCTAGAGTAATATAAACAGAGACAGGGTCCAGTGTAATATAAACAGAGACAGGGTCTAGTGTAATATAAACAGAGACAGGATCTAGTGTAATATAAACAGAGACAGGGTCTAGTGTAATATAAACAGAGACAGGGTCTACTGTAATATAAACAGAGACAGGATCTAGTGTAATATAAACAGAGACTGGGTATAGTGTAATATAAACAGAGACAGTGTCTAGTTTAATATAAACAGAGAAAGGGTCCAGTGTAATATAAACAAAGACAGGGTCTAGTGTAATATTAACAGAGACAGTGTTTAGTGTAATATTAACAAGACAGGGTCTCATGTAATATAAACAGAGACAGGGTCTAGTGTAATATAAATAGAGACAGGGCCTAGTGTAATGTAAACAGAGACAGGATCTAGTGTAATATAAACAGAGACAGTGTCGAGTGTAATATAAACAGAGACAGGGTCCAGGGTAATATTAGCAGATGCAGGGCATAGTATAATATAAACAGAGGCAGGGTCTAGTGTAATATAAACAGAGACAGGGCCTAGTGTAATATAAACAGAAGCAGGGCCTAGTGTAATATAAACAGAGACAGGGACTCGTGTAATATAAACAGATACAGGGCCTAGTGTAATATAAACAGAGACAGGGTCCAGGGTAATATTAGCAGATGCAGGGTCCAGTGTAATATAAACAGAGACAGGATCGAGTGTAATGTAAACAGAGACAGGGTCTAGTGTAATATAAACAGAGACAGGGTCTACTGTAATATAAACAGAGACAGGGTCTCGTGTAATATAAACAGAGGCAGGGCCTAGTGTAATATAAACAGAGAGAGGGCCTAGTGTAATATAAACAGAGGTAGGGTCCAGTGCAATATAAAAAGAGGCAGGGTCTAGTGTAATATAAACAGAGACAGGGTCTAGTGCAATATAAACAGAGACAGGGTCTTGTGTAATATAAACAGAGACAGGGTCCAGTGTAATATAAACAGAGGCAGGGCCTAGTATAATATAAACAGAGAGAGGGCCTAGCGTAATATAAACAGAGATAGGGCCTAGTGTAATATAAACAGAGGCAGGGACTAGTGTAATATAAACAGAGAGAGGGTCTAGTGTAATATAAACAGAGGCAGGGTCTAGTGTAATATCAACAGAGAGAGGGCCTAGTGTAATATAAACAGAGACAGGGCCTAGTGTAATATAAATGGAGACAGGGTCGAGTGCAATATAAACAGAGACAGCGTCTAGTGTAATATAAACAGAGGCAGGGTCGAGTGTAATATAAACAGAGACAGGGTCTAGTGTAATATAAACACACAGTGTCTAGTGTAATATAAACAGAGACAGGGTCGAGTGTAATATAAACAGAGACAGGGCCTAGTGTAATATTAACCGAGACAGGGTCCAGTGTAATATAAACAGAGACAGGATCTAGTGTAATGTAAACAGAGACCGGGTCTAGTGTAATATAAACAGAGACAGGGTCTAGTGTAATATAAACAGAGACAGGGTCTCGTGTAATATAAACAGAGGCAGGGCCTAGTGTAATATAAACAGAGAGAGGGCCTAGTGTAATATAAACAGAGGTAGGGTCCAGTGCAATATAAACAGAGACAGGGTCTAGTGTAATATAGACAGAGAGAGGGTCTAGTGTAATATAAACAGAGACAGGGTCTTGTGTAATATAAACAGAGACAGGATCTCGTGTAATATAAACAGAGTCAGGGACTAGTGTAATATAAACAGAGACAGGGTCTAGTGTAATATAAACAGAGACAGGGTCTAGTGTAATATAAACAGAGACAGGGTCTAGTGTAATATAAACAGAGACAGGATCCAGTGTAACATAAACAGAGACAGGGTCCAGTGTAACATAAACAGAGAGAGGGTCTAGTGTAATATAAACAGAGACAGGGTCTAGTGTAATATAAACAGAGACAGGGTCTAGTGTAATATAAACAGAGACAGGGTCTAGTGTAATATAAACAGAGACAGGGTCTAGTGTAATATAAACAGAGACAGGGTCTAGTGTAATATAGACAGAGACAGGGTCTAGTGTAACATAAACAGAGACAGGGTCCAGTGAAATATAAACAGAGACAGGATCCAGTGTAACATAAACAGAGACAGGGTCCAGTGTAACATAAACAGAGAGAGGGTCTAGTGTAATATAAACAGAGACAGGGTCTCGTGTAATATAAACAGAGACAGGGTCTAGTGTAATATAAACAGAGACAGGGTCTAGTGTAATATAAACAGAGACAGGGTCTAGTGTAATATAAACAGTGACAGGGTCTAGTGAAATATACACAGAGACAGGGTCTAGTGTAATATAAACAGAGACAGGGTCTAGTGTAATATAAACAGAGACAGGGTCGAATGTAATATAAACAGAGGCAGGGCCTAGTATAACATAAACAGAGAGAGGGCCTAGTGTAATATAAACAGAGGCAGGGCCAATGTAATATAAACAGAGGCAGGGTCTAGTGTAATTTCAACAGAGAGAGGGCCTAGTGTAATATAAACAGAGGTAGGGCCTAGAGTAATATAAACAGAGGCAGGGTCGAGTGTGATATAAACAGAGAGAGGGCCTAGTGTAAAATAAACAGCGGCAGGGTCTAGTGTAATATAAACAGAGACAGGGTCTAGTGTAATATAAACAGAGACAGGGTCTAGTGTAATATAAACAGAGACAGGGCCTAGTGTAATATAAACAGAGACAGGGTCTAGTGTAATATAAACAGAGACAGGGTCTAGTGTAATATAAACAGAGACAGGATCTAGTGTAATATAAACAGAGACAGGGTCTAGTGCAATGTAAACAGTGACAGGGTCTGGTGTAAGATAAAGAGACAGGGTCTAGTGTAATATAAACAGAGACAGGGTCTCATGTAATATAAACAGAGACAGGGTCTAGTGTAATATAAATAGAGACAGGGCCTAGTGTAATATAAAAAGAGACAGGATCTCGTGTAATATAAACAGAGACAGGGTCTAGTGTAATATAAACAGAGACAGGATCTCGTGTAATATAAATAGAGACAGTATCTAGAGTAATATAAACAGAGACAGGGTCTAGTGTAATATAAACAGAGACAGGATCTAGTGTAACATAAACAGAGACAGGGTCCAGTGTAATATAAACAGAGACAGGGTCTAGTGTAATATAAACAGAGACAGGATCTAGTGTAATATAAACAGAGACAGGGTCTAGTGTAATATAAACAGAGACCGGGTCTACTGTAATATAAACAGAGACAGGATCTAGTGTAATATAAACAGACACTGGGTATAGTGTAATATAAACAGAGACAGTGTCTAGTTTAATATAAACAGAGAAAGGGTCCAGTGTAATATAAACAAAGACAGGGTCTAGTGTAATATTAACAGAGACAGTGTTTAGTGTAATATAAACAGAGACAGGGTCTAGTGTAATATAAATAGAGACAGGGCCTAGTGTAATATAAACAGAGACAGGATCTAGTGTAATATAAACAGAGACAGTGTCTAGTGTAATATAAACAGAAGCAGGGTCTAGTGTAATATAAACAGAGACAGGGACTAGTGTAATATAAACAGAGACAGGGTCTAGTGTAATATAAACAGAGACAGGGTCTAGTGTAATATAAAGAGAGACAGTGCCGAGTGTAATATAAACAGAGACAGGGTCTAGTGTAATATAAACAGAGACAGGGTCTAGTGTAATATAAACAGAGACAGGGTCTAGTGTAATATAAACGGAGACAGGGTCTAGTGTAATATAAACAGAGACAGGATCTACTGTAATATAAATAGAGACAGTATCTAGAGTAATATAAACAGAGACAGGGTCTAGTGTAATATAAACAGAGACAGGGTCTAGTGTAATATAAACAGAGACAGGGTCTAGTGTAATATAAACAGAGACCGGGTCTACTGTAATATAAACAGAGACAGGATCTAGTGTAATATAAACAGAGACTGGGTATAGTGTAATATAAACAGAGACAGTGTCTAGTTTAATATAAACAGAGAAAGGGTCCAGTGTAATATAAACAAAGACAGGGTCTAGTGTAATATTAACAGAGACAGTGTTTAGTGTAATATAAACAGAGACAGGGTCTAGTGTAATAAAAATAGAGACAGGGCCTAGTGTAATATAAACAGAGACAGGATCTAGTGTAATATAAACAGAGACAGTGTCTAGTGTAATATAAACAGAAGCAGGGTCTAGTGTAATATAAACAGAGACAGGGACTAGTGTAATATAAACAGAGACAGGGTCTAGTGTAATATAAACAGAGACAGGGTCTAGTGTAATATAAACAGAGACAGGGTCTAGTGTAATATAGACAGAGAGAGGGTCTAGTGTAATATAAACAGAGACAGGGTCTAGTGTAATATAAACAGAGACAGGATCTCGTGTAATATAAACGGAGACAGGGTCTAGTGTAATATAAACAGAGACAGGATCTACTGTAATATAAATAGAGACAGTATCTGGAGTAATATAAACAGAGACAGGGTCTAGTGTAATATAAACAGAGACAGGGTCTAGTGTGATATAAACAGAGACAGGGTCTAGTGTAATATAAACAGAGACAGGGTCGAATGTAATATAAACAGAGGCAGGGCCTAGTATAACATAAACAGAGAGAGGGCCTAGTGTAATATAAACAGAGGCAGGGCCAATGTAATATAAACAGAGGCAGGGTCTAGTGTAATTTCAACAGAGAGAGGGCCTAGTGTAATATAAACAGAGGTAGGGCCTAGAGTAATATAAACAGAGGCAGGGTCTAGTGTAATATAAACAGAGAGAGGGCCTAGTGTAAAATAAACAGCGGCAGCGTCCAGTGTAATACTACCAGAGGCAGGGTCGAGTGTAATATAAACAGAGACAGGATCTAGTGTAATATAAACAGAGACAGGGTGTAGTGTAATATAAAGAGAGACAGTGCCGAGTGTAATATAAACAGAGACAGGGTCTAGTGTAATATAAACAGAGACAGGGTCTAGTGTAATATAAACAGAGACAGGGTCTAGTGTAATATAAACAGAGACAGGGTCTAGTGTAATATAGACAGAGACAGGGTCTAGTGTAACATAAACAGAGACAGGGTCCAGTGTAATATAAACAAAGACAGGGTCTCGTGTAATATAAACAGAGACAGGGTCTAGTGTAATATAAACAGAGACAGGGTCTAGTGTAATATAAACAGAGACAGGGTCTAGTGTAATATAAACAGAGACAGGGTCTAGTGTAATATAAACAGTGACAGGGTCTAGTGAAATATACACAGAGACAGGGTCTAGTGTAATATAAACAGAGACAGGGTCTAGTGTAATATAAACAGAGACAGGGTCGAATGTAATATAAACAGAGGCAGGGCCTAGTATAACATAAACAGAGAGAGGGCCTAGTGTAATATAAACAGAGGCAGGGCCAATGTAATATAAACAGAGGCAGGGTCTAGTGTAATTTCAACAGAGAGAGGGCCTAGTGTAATATAAACAGAGGTAGGGCCTAGTGTAATATAAACAGAGGCAGGGTCTAGTGTAATATAAACAGAGAGAGGGCCTAGTGTAAAATAAACAGCGGCAGGGTCCAGTGTAATACTACCAGAGGCAGGGTCGAGTGTAATATAAACAGAGACAGGATCTAGTGTAATATAAACAGAGACAGGGTGTAGTGTAATATAAAGAGAGACAGTGCCGAGTGCAATATAAACAGAGACAGGGTCTAGTGTAATATAAACAGAGACAGGGTCTAGTGTAATATAAACAGAGACAGGGTCTAGTGTAATATAAACAGAGACAGGGTCTAGTGTAATATAAACAGAGACAGGGTCTAGTGTAATATAAACAGAGACATAAGAACATAAGAACATAAGAAATAGGAGCAGGAGTAGGCCAATCGGCCCCTCGAGCCTGCTCCGCCATTCAATAAGATCATGGCTGATCTGATCCTAACCGCCAATCTACTATCTATCACAGAACCATCTCCTGCATCTAACAGAGAGAAGGCCTAGTGTAATATAAACAGAGGTAGGGCCTAGAGTAATATAAACAGAGACAGGGTCTATTGTAATATAATCAGAGACAGGATCTACTGTAATATAAATAGAGACAGTATCTAGAGTAATATAAACAGAGACAGGGTCTAGTGTAATATAAACAGAGACAGGGTCTAGTGTAATATAAACAGAGACAGGATCCAGTGTAACATAAACAGAGACAGGGTCCAGTGTAATATAAACAGAGAGAGGGTCTAGTGTAATATAAACAGAGACAGGGTCTAGTGTAATATAAACAGAGACAGGGTCTAGTGTAATATAAACAGAGACAGGGTCTAGTGTAATATAAACAGAGACAGGGTCTAGTGCAATATAAACAGAGACAGGGTCTAGTGTAATATAGACAGAGACTGGGTCTAGTGTAACATAAACAGAGACAGGGTCCAGTGTAATATAAACAGAGACAGGGTCTCGTGTAATATAAACAGAGACAGGGTCTAGTGTAATATAAACAGAGACAGGGTCTAGTGTAAAATAAACAGAGACAGGGTCTAGTGTAATATAAACAGAGACAGGGTCTCGTGTAATATTAACAGAGACAGTGTTTAGTGTAATATAAACAGAGACAGGGTCTAGTGTAATATAAATAGAGACAGGGCCTAGTGTAATATAAACAGAGACAGGATCTAGTGTAATATAAACAGAGACAGTGTCTAGTGTAATATAAACAGAAGCAGGGTCTAGTGCAATATAAACAGAGACAGGGACTAGTGTAATATAAACAGAGACAGGGTCTAGTGTAATATAAACAGAGACAGGGTCTAGTGTAATATAAAGAGAGACAGTGCCGAGTGTAATATAAACAGAGACAGGGTCTAGTGTAATATAAACAGAGACAGGGTCTAGTGTAATATAAACAGAGACAGGGTCTAGTGTAATATAAACGGAGACAGGGTCTAGTGTAATATAAACAGAGACAGGATCTACTGTAATATAAATAGAGACAGTATCTAGAGTAATATAAACAGAGACAGGGTCTAGTGTAATATAAACAGAGACAGGGTCTTGTGTAATATAAACAGAGACAGGGTCTAGTGTAATATAAACAGAGACCGGGTCTACTGTAATATAAACAGAGACAGGATCTAGTGTAATATAAACAGAGACACGGTCTAGTGTAATATAAACAGAGACAGGATCTCGTGTAATATAAACGGAGACAGGGTCTAGTGTAATATAAACAGAGACAGGATCTACTGTAATATAAATAGAGACAGTATCTGGAGTAATATAAACAGAGACAGGGTCTAGTGTAATATAAACAGAGACAGGGTCTAGTGTGATATAAACAGAGACAGGGTCTAGTGTAATATAAACAGAGACAGGGTCGAATGTAATATAAACAGAGGCAGGGCCTAGTATAACATAAACAGAGAGAGGGCCTAGTGTAATATAAACAGAGGCAGGGCCAATGTAATATAAACAGAGGCAGGGTCTAGTGTAATTTCAACAGAGAGAGGGCCTAGTGTAATATAAACAGAGGTAGGGCCTAGAGTAATATAAACAGAGGCAGGGTCTAGTGTAATATAAACAGAGAGAGGGCCTAGTGT
Source organism: Squalus acanthias (assembly GCA_030390025.1). Lineage (NCBI taxonomy): Eukaryota > Metazoa > Chordata > Chondrichthyes > Squaliformes > Squalidae > Squalus > Squalus acanthias. The sequence continues at coordinate 25,150 of JASTWF010000321.1, forward strand.
AAAATAAACAGCGGCAGCGTCCAGTGTAATACTACCAGAGGCAGGGTCGAGTGTAATATAAACAGAGACAGGATCTAGTGTAATATAAACAGAGACAGGGTGTAGTGTAATATAAAGAGAGACAGTGCCGAGTGTAATATAAACAGAGACAGGGTCTAGTGTAATATAAACAGAGACAGGGTCTAGTGTAATATAAACAGAGACAGGGTCTAGTGTAATATAAACAGAGACAGGGTCTAGTGTAATATAGACAGAGACAGGGTCTAGTGTAACATAAACAGAGACAGGGTCCAGTGTAATATAAACAAAGACAGGGTCTCGTGTAATATAAACAGAGACAGGGTCTAGTGTAATATAAACAGAGACAGGGTCTAGTGTAATATAAACAGAGACGGTCTAGTGTAATATAAACAGAGACAGGGTCTAGTGTAATATAAACAGTGACAGGGTCTAGTGAAATATACACAGAGACAGGGTCTAGTGTAATATAAACAGAGACAGGGTCTAGTGTAATATAAACAGAGACAGGGTCGAATGTAATATAAACAGAGGCAGGGCCTAGTATAACATAAACAGAGAGAGGGCCTAGTGTAATATAAACAGAGCAGGGCCAATGTAATATAAACAGAGGCAGGGTCTAGTGTAATATAAACAGAGAGAGGGCCTAGTGTAATATAAACAGAGGTAGGGCCTAGTGTAATATAAACAGAGGCAGGGTCTAGTGTAATATAAACAGAGAGAGGGCCTAGTGTAAAATAAACAGCGGCAGGGTCCAGTGTAATACTACCAGAGGCAGGGTCGAGTGTAATATAAACAGAGACAGGATCTAGTGTAATATAAACAGAGACAGGGTGTAGTGTAATATAAAGAGAGACAGTGCCGAGTGCAATATAAACAGAGACAGGGTCTAGTGTAATATAAACAGAGACAGGGTCTAGTGTAATATAAACAGAGACAGGGTCTAGTGTAATATAAACAGAGACAGGGTCTAGTGTAATATAAACAGAGACAGGGCCTAGTGTAATATAAACAGAGACAGGGTCTAGTGTAATATAAACAGAGACATAAGAACATAAGAACATAAGAAATAGGAGCAGGAGTAGGCCAATCGGCCCCTCGAGCCTGCTCCGCCATTCAATAAGATCATGGCTGATCTGATCCTAACCGCCAATCTACTATCTATCACAGAACCATCTCCTGCATCTAACAGAGAGAAGGCCTAGTGTAATATAAACAGAGGTAGGGCCTAGAGTAATATAAACAGAGACAGGGTCTATTGTAATATAATCAGAGACAGGATCTACTGTAATATAAATAGAGACAGTATCTAGAGTAATATAAACAGAGACAGGGTCTAGTGTAATATAAACAGAGACAGGGTCTAGTGTAATATAAACAGAGACAGGATCCAGTGTAACATAAACAGAGACAGGGTCCAGTGTAATATAAACAGAGAGAGGGTCTAGTGTAATATAAACAGAGACAGGGTCTAGTGTAATATAAACAGAGACAGGGTCTAGTGTAATATAAACAGAGACAGGGTCTAGTGTAATATAAACAGAGACAGGGTCTAGTGCAATATAAACAGAGACAGGGTCTAGTGTAATATAGACAGAGACTGGGTCTAGTGTAACATAAACAGAGACAGGGTCCAGTGTAATATAAACAGAGACAGGGTCTCGTGTAATATAAACAGAGACAGGGTCTAGTGTAATATAAACAGAGACAGGGTCTAGTGTAAAATAAACAGAGACAGGGTCTAGTGTAATATAAACAGAGACAGGGTCTCGTGTAATATAAACAGTGACAGGGTCTACTGAAATATACACAGAGACAGGGTCTAGTGTAATATAAACAGAGACAGGGTCTAGTGTAATATAAACAGAGACAGGGTCGAATGTAATATAAACAGAGGCAGGGCCTAGTATAACATAAACAGAGAGAGGGCCTAGTGTAATATAAACAGAGGTAGGGCCTAGAGTAATATAAACAGAGTCAGGGTCTAGTGTAATATAAACAGAGACAGGGTCTAGTGTAATATAAACAGAGACAGGGTCTAGTGTAATATAAACAGAGACAGGGTCTAGTGTAATATAAACAGAGACAGGGTCTAGTGTAATATAGACAGAGAGAGGGTCTCGTGTAATATAAACAGAGACAGGGTCTAGTGTAATATAAACAGAGACAGGATCTCGTGTAATATAAACGGAGACAGGGTCTAGTGCAATATAAACAGTGACAGGGTCTAGTGTAATATAAACAGAGACAGGGTCTAGTGTAATATAGACAGAGAGAGGGTCTAGTGTAATATAAACAGAGACAGGGTCTAGTGTAATATAAACAGAGACAGGATCTCGTGTAATATAAACAGAGACAGGGTCTAGTGCAATATAAACAGTGACACGGTCTGGTGTAAGATAAAGAGACAGGGTCTAGTGTAATATAAACAGAGACAGGGTCTCATGTAATATAAACAGAGACAGGGTCTAGTGTAATATAAATAGAGACAGGGCCTAGTGTAATATAAACAGAGACAGGATCTCGTGTAATATAAACAGAGACAGGGTCTAGTGTAATATAAACAGAGACAGGATCTCGTGTAATATAAATGGAGACAGTATCTGGAGTAATATAAACAGAGACAGGGCCTAGTGTAATATAAACAGAGACAGGATCTAGTGTAACATAAACAGAGACAGGGTCTAGTGTAATATAAACAGAGACAGGGTCTAGTGTAATATAAACAGAGACAGGGTCCAGTGTAATATAAACAGAGACAGGGTCTAGTGTAATATAAACAGAGACAGGATCTAGTGTAATATAAACAGAGACAGGGTCTAGTGTAATATAAACAGAGACCGGTCTACTGTAATATAAACAGAGACAGGATCTAGTGTAATATAAACAGAGACTGGGTATAGTGTAATATAAACAGAGACAGGGTCCAGTGTAATATAAACAGAGACAGGGTCTAGTGTAATATAAACAGAGACAGGATCTAGTATAATATAAACAGAGGCAGGGTCTAGTGTAATATAAACAGAGACAGGATCGAGTGTAATATAAACAGAGACAGGGTCGAGTGTAATATAAACAGAGACAGGATCTACTGTAATATAAATAGAGACAGTATCTTGAGTAATATAAACAGAGACAGGGTCTAGTGTAATATAAACAGAGACAGGGTCTAGTGTAATATAAACAGAGACAGGATCCAGTGTAACATAAACAGAGACAGGGTCCAGTGTAATATAAAGAGAGAGAGGGTCTAGTGTAATATAAACAGAGACAGGGTCTAGTGTAATATAAACAGAGACAGGGTCTAGTGTAATATAAACAGAGACAGGGTCTAGTGTAATATAAATAGAGACAGGGTCTCGTGTAATATAAACAGAGACAGGGTCCAGTGTAATATAGACAGAGACAGGGTCTAGTGTAATATAAACAGAGACAGGGTCCAGTGTAATATAAACAGAGACAGGGTCTAGTGTAATATAAACAGAGACAGGGTCTAGTGTAATATAAACAGAGACAGGGTCTAGTGTAATATAAACAGAGACAGGGTCTAGTGTAATATAAACAGTGACAGGGTCTAGTGTAATATAAACAGAGACAGGGTCGAGTGTAATATAAACAGAGACAGGGTCTAGTGTAATATAAACAGAGACAGGGTCGAGTGTAATATAAACAGAGACAGGGCCTAGTGTAATATAAACAGAGACAGGGTCCTAGTGTAATATAAACAGAGACAGGGTCGAGTGTAATATAAACAGAGACAGGGTCTAGTGTAATATAAACAGAGACAGGGCCTAGTGTAATATAAACAGAGGACAGGGCCTAGTGTAATATAAACAGAGACAGGGTCTAGTGTAATATAAACAGAGACAGGGTCTAGTGTAATATAAACAGAGACAGGGTCCAGTGTAATATAACAGAGACAGGGTCGAGTGTAATATAAACAGAGACAGGATCTAGTGTAATATAAACAGAGGCAGGGTGTAGTGTAATATAAAGAGAGACAGTGCCGAGTGTAATATAAACAGAGACAGGGTCTAGTGTAATATAAACAGAGACAGGGTCTAGCGTAATATAAACAGAGACAGGGTCTAGTGTAATATAAACAGAGACAGGGTCTAGTGTAATATAAACAGAGACAGGGCCTAGTGTAATATCAACAGAGACAGGGTCTAGTGTAATATAAACAGAGACAGGGTCTATTGTAATATAAACAGAGACAGGATCTCGTGTAATATAAACGGAGACAGGGTCTAGTGTAATATAAACAGAGACAGGATCTACTGTAATATAAATAGAGACAGTATCTAGAGTAATATAAACAGAGACAGGGTCTAGTGTAATATAAACAGAGACAGGGTCTAGTGTAATATAAACAGAGACAGGATCCAGTGTAACATAAACAGAGACAGGGTCCAGTGTAATATAAACAGAGAGAGGGTCCAGTGTAATATAAACAGAGACAGGGTCTCGTGTAATATAAACAGAGACAGGGTCTAGTGTAATATAAACAGAGACAGGGTCTAGTGTAATATAAACAGAGACAGGGTCTAGTGTAATATAAACAGAGACAGGGTCTCGTGTAATATAAACAGAGACAGGGTCCAGTGTAATATAAACAGAGACAGGGTCTAGTGCAATATAAACAGAGACAGGGTCTAGTGCAATATAAACAGAGACAGAGTCTAGTGTAATATAAACAGAGACAGGGTCTAGTGTAATATAAACCGAGACACTTTCCACACTCAGAGCAGGTGAACGGCCTCTCCCCAGTGTGAACTCGCTGGTGTGTCAGCAGGTCGAATGACCGAGTGAATCCCTTCCCACACTTGGAGCAGGTGAACGGCCTCTCCCAAGTGTGAGTGCCATGATGAATTTCCATCTCAGATGGGTAATTGAATCCCTTCCCACAGTACCCACATTTCCATGGTTTCTCCGTGGTGCGGGTGTCCTTGTGTCTCTCCAGGTTGGATGATCAGTTGAAGCCTCGTCACACACAGAACACGTGTAAGGTTTCTCCGCGCTGTGAACGGTGAGATGATTTTTAGGCTGTGTATCTGGTTGAAGCTCTTTCCACTGTCAGTGCACTGGAACATTCTCAGTCGGGTGTATGTGTCTCGGTGCTTTTCCAGTCACACTGATGTTTGAAATCTTTTCCCACAGACAGAACAGACAAACATTTCTCCTTCCACATTCAAAGGCTGATGATATTCAGGTCCTAATGATCGAGTGACGCTGTCAGATTTTGACATGATGTTGTGTTTTAATTTTCCCTTCTTCAAATCCTCCCCTTCTAAAACCCTGTAAAAGAAGTTGACAAAACTCATCACTGTAAGTACAGGTCAGAAATTCAGAACAGACAATTCTAGTTTCTATGGAGCATTCTTTCCTCTCTTGTGCCTCCAAATCCCTGTCCCACACATTGTCCCTCCTCCCTGTGCTAAAATCCAAACACATCGCACGTCTCAAGACAGTTTGTTCTCCGCTCCCAGTTTTCACCACCAACTCTGGCTGGGCTCAGTTCTACACTCACTGGTTCCCCTCCCTCTCCTCCCCTGAAGGTGCTGTCTCTGGCTGGGTTCAGTTCAGCACTCACTGGTTCCCCTCCCTCTCCTCCCCTGAAGGTGCTGACTCTGGCTGGGTTCAGTTCTACACTCACTGGTTCCCCTCCCTCTCCTCCCCTGAAGGTGCTGACTCTGGCTGGGTTCAGTTCTACACTCACTGGTTCCCCTCCCTCTCCTCCCCTGAAGGTGCTGACTCTGGCTGGGTTCAGTTCTACACTCACTGGTTCCCCTCCCTCTCCTCCCCTGAAGGTGCTGACTCTGGCTGGGTTCAGTTCTACACTCACTGGTTCCCCTCCCTCTCCTCCCCTGAAGGTGCTGACTCTGGCTGGGTTCAGTTCTACACTCACTGGTTCCCCTCCCTCTCCTCTCCTGAAGGTGCTGACTCTGGCTGGGTTCAGTTCTACACTCACTGGTTCCCCTCCCTCTCCTCCCCTGAAGGTGCTGACTCTGGCTGGGTTCAGTTCTGCACTCACTGGTTCCCCTCCCTCTCCTCCCCTGAAGGTGCTGACTCTGGCTGGGTTCAGTTCTACACTCACTGGTTCCCCTCCCTCTCCTCCCCTGAAGGTGCTGACTCTGGCTGGGTTCAGTTCTGCACTCACTGGTTCCCCTCCCTCTCCTCCCCTGAAGGTGCTGACTCTGGCTGGGTTCAGTTCTACACTCACTGGTTCCCCTCCCTCTCCTCCCCTGAAGGTGCTGACTCTGGCTGGGTTCAGATCACTCACTGGGACTGTGAAGCCCCGCCCACTATTGGTCCCTTTACAAAGATGGCGGCGCATGCGCTGTACTGCTCGATGAAACAAGGGGGAGACGAACAAACCCTCAGCTTTTCTTTACAAAGATGGCCGCCGTTAACCCGGGCCTTTTCCCGGGAAAAAGTCTCCGAGCTGCAAACGGGGAGCCTGTAGGTTCTCATTCGGGGCTTGCGGCCTACGCCAGGTGTTTATGAAGCCCACCCACCGGGTACTTTACCTCCCTGCGACCGCTGATTCGTAATCGGCGCAAAAATCGCGACTCCGACCTTTCAGCGCTTCCGCACTCGCCCGGAACTGATCACAGTGACACTGCGCATGCTCCAAATACAGTCGGGAACTGCGCCTGCGCACTGGGCTCCTCCAGTGTGAATGGGGCACATTCTCCCCCGCGGGGCATGCTGGGGAACATTGAAAGCCCCAATTAGTGAATGGAGAATGAGTTTCTGTGACCCCATTGAGAGAAAATTCATCAATAATTCACACAGAAACCCCAGTGCACGGGCACTCTGCCATGGTTCAGTCCTGGATGTGATTAATAACAGAATCCAAACTCCTGCAGTCACCTGTGAACTCACTGGAGTCTCAGCAGGTGGGGTGAATTTCTTCCCACACACAGGATATTGAATCAGCCTCTCTCCAGTATCAATGCGCTGATCGTGCATCAGCTGCTTTGAACTTTGAAAGCTTTTCTCACAGTCAGAGTATTTAAAGCAACTGTTCTCAATGTGGACACTCTGGAGTGTCAACAGGTGGGAGAACGGAGTCAATCCCTTCCCACACGTGAAGTATTTAAACGGTCTCTCTCCGGTGTGACTGTGGTGGTGTGACAGTAAATGGGATGATCGATTGAATCCCTTTCCACATACAGAGCAGTGAATGGATTCTCCCCATTACGAACAAGTGAGTTTGTCAGTTTTTGAGATGAGCGAGTGAATCTCTTTCCACACTCAGCTGGTGAACGGCCTCTCCCCGGTGTGACTGTATCCATGAGTTTCCACCTCAGACGGGCAACTGAATCCTTTTCCACAGTCCCCACATTTACACCGTTGATTCAGGTGGGTGCACGAGTCTCACAGGCTAGATGATTGGTAGAAGGTGGATCCACACACAGAACACGTGTCCTGTGATTGGTGCTTTTTCCTTCAATATCCAAATGCCGGTGATATTCAGGTCCTGCTGAATCCGGTGAATCTGTCGGATCTTGATGCGATGTTTGGTTTGAGTTTCCATCTGCAGATCCTCCCCTTCTAATACCCTCAAATGGTAGTTACACAAGTTGTTACTTTAAATACAGGATAGAAATTCAGAACAGACAATTCTCGATTCTATAAAACATTCTTTCCCCTCCTATCCCTCCTGAGCTGTAAATTCCCCATTCCACACACTCTCCCTCCATCCTTACTGTTTAAAAACAACATTATTACATCGTCTGGGATTTTTTTTCTCCAGAAGTTTCTGAATCTGGCTGGGTGCCATTCCACAGACATTAGTTAACCTCTAGTGCCTCACCGTCAGCCGACACAGTGAGTGTCAGCAGCATTTCCCCTGTGGCAGGCATCACAGCCGAGTCCAATCCTGCCTTCAATTGACATCCATACACTTCCCAGTTGATGTGACTGGATCTCCATCAGTGGCTGATTTTTACTCTTGATAGCCCAGTGGTACTGAGGACAATCATAGCCCCTGAACTGCTGCCTTGTCAGAGGTCAACTTATAGCACAGATTAAGGATAGAACTTGGGACCTTCCCAGTCAGTAGTGCAGAGTGTTCTAAAGTTTGGCGGGGGAGGGGGTGGAGAAGAACAGAGTATTTTGAAAAAAATGCTGTTCCATCTTTAAAAGAAACGTTCGTCACACTGCAAAATTCTGAAGACTTTCAATATTAACCAAGCAAGTCAAATGGATCATCAAAAAACAGTGAGACATTTTAGAAAGGCTAAAGTCACTGAAACAGACAGGTTTACAATCACTGCACAGTACAGAAGGGAGCGACTGTTAATGGGAGCTCTGTTAGTGAAGTCTGCTGACACTCCAAGATAAACGGGTCTGTCCCTTTAACTATAAATAGGAAGAGAAAGGGGAGTCCCTGTCCCTTTAAATATCTGGCCCATTCCCCCAGGCAGTGGGAGGAGGAACAGCGCGCGGTCTCTTTACATCCTAACCCAGTTGGCCATGCGCAGGGACCCACTCTGTGTAGGGCAGGGCGGGGCCTTGGGAACCCGCTCTATGTGCAGACTACTTACACTGAGACACCAAATCTAGGGACCACTTACATCGAGACACCAAATCCAGGGCCCACTTACACTGAGACACTAAATCCAGGGACAACTTACATTGAGACACCAAATCCAGGGACACCTTACATTGAGACACCAAATCCAGGGACCACTTATATTGTCCATGATGCGGAGATGCCGGTGTTGGACTCGGGTGGACAAAAATGAGAAGTTACACAACACCAGGTTATAGTCTCAGCTGTACTCTGCTGTGTCTTTGATGTAATGCCTCCCTGACGGATTGTATCTCTGCAGACACATTGTTCTCTGTCTATATATACTTTGTAATCGATTTGTATTCCCTCACTGTACCTGACGAAGGAGCAGAGCTCCGAAAGCTCATAATTTCCAATAAAACTGTTGGACTATAACCTGGTGTTGTGCGACTTCTCATTTTCGTCCACTTATATTGTGACACCAAATTAAAAATGATGTGTCGAGTGAAACTGATGTTGTCAATAGTTGTTTCTCTCCCTAACCCCTAATCCGACCCATTAATAGGAGCTCTGTTAGTCAAATCCTCTGACATAGAAACATAGAATCTAGGAGCAGGAGTAGGCCATTCGGCCCGTCGAGCCTGCTCCACCATTCAATACGATCATGGCTGATCATCCAAATCCAGTACCCTGTCCCTGCTTTAATCCCCACAGTACACATATCCCACCCTACCCCCGTAACCCCACGTATTTAATTCCCCCTAACATATCCCATCCTATCCCCATAACCCCATATATTTAATCCCCCCCTAATACTAAGGGTCAATTTATCATAGCCAAATCAACCTAACCCGCACATTTTTGGACTGTGGGAGGAAACCGGAGCACCCGGAGGAAACCCACGCAGACACGGGGAGAATGTGCAAACTCCACACAGACAGTCACCCGAGGTCAGATTCGAACCCGGGTCCCTGGCGCTGTGAGGCAGCAGTGCTAACCACTATGCCACCGTGTTGCCCTCAGGCAGTGGGAGGAGGAACACTCCAAGACAAAGAAGACCGTCCCTTTAACTATAAATGCGCAGTGAAAGGGGAGTCACTGTCCCTTTAAGTATCTGCCCCATTCCCCCAGGCAGCGAGAGGAGGAACAATGTGCAGTCTCTTTATATCCTGACCCAGCATGCACCGCCGGATGGGTTGCCACATGTTGGAACCCGCTCTGTGTGGGGATCACTTACACTGAGATACCAAATCCAGAGACCATTTACACTGAAACACCAAATCCAGGGACCACTTACACTTTTACACTAATTCCAGAGTGCTTACGCTGTGACACCAGATCCTTGGACAACTTACATTGAGACACCAAATGCGGGGACCACTTATACAGTGACACCAAATCCAGGGGCCACTTACATCAAGACACCAAATCCAGGGCCCACTTACACTGGGACACCAAATCTAGGGACCACTTACACTGAGTCTATAAATGGGAATCAGAGAGCCTCTGTATGGGGAATGGTCATGGTTGTGAAACCAGCTCTAGTGAGGGTGGGTAATGGATGAAGATATGACGGTGGAATCAGATGGTTACTGGTGGGGCCTGGTGACAGGTTATTGTCACAAGCCCTTTTCAGGCAGGCCAATGATTGGATGTAACCAGAACAACACCTGGATCCGCCTGTTCTTGCCCCCAAGTCTAATGACCCTGATGTCTTTTTCTGTGTCAAATGTAGAGATGTGAAAGGAGAGAGGAAATCAGGCTCGGGCCAGAAAGAAGGTTCCTTGAATGAACAATTCATGAGGCTGTTTTCTGACTCATCTGCGTGAGGTTAAAACACCATGAAATGAAAGAGAACATGTCTAGTGACACTGGCGTTGTCAATAGTGGTTTCTATCCCTAATCACTGTCTCATAGCCTAACATCCTAACCCAACCCCTAACGCCAACCCCTAAACCCTAACCAAGGATGATTGATGGAGGAGCTAAAGACTTGATAAAGGAAGTATTAGAACAATTATCTTGCTTAAAGAAATAGTGCAAGGTATGTTAATAACAAGAGATTAAATCAAAGAGACCATCAAAATCAGCAATGACAATTGCAAAGATCAGAACATTTCAAAGGCGATCACATGCAGTATGTGTGGAGGAGTTTTTACTAAATCGAATCCAAAAAGGATTAAATGATACAGAAAATAACAGACTTCAAATCTCATGCAAGATAATTCTTTTAAGGGGCAGTTCAAAGGAATTTCAGATGAGTGAACTCTTTTGTATGGAACATAAACAAATAAACTGTAACGTAAAAAAAACAATAAATGAAACTGAACAATTAAATTAAAATTTGGTTGTCCGGGTGATGATGCACTCCAGTCCCTGCGGCGCCCACCAGTCGCGGAAGGCCTTGAGCGTGCCGGTGGACGCCACGTGCTCCATCTCCAGGGCTTCAGATGAGTGTACTCTTTTTGATGTACACTGAACCAAATAAACTGTAACCAATAAACCATTAAATGAAACCTAACAAATTAAATTGAAATTGTGTTGGCCGGGGTGATGATGCACTCCAGTCCCTGTGGCCCCCACCGGTCGCGGAAGGCCTCAAGCGTGCCGGTGGACACCGCGTGCTCCGTCTCCAGGGCCACCTGCGCGCGAACATGGCTGCGGAAGAGAGGCAGGCAGTTGGGCTGAACGACCGCTGCCTGGACCAGTTAATGGCCACTTTGGCCAGGCCATAAGATGAGTGTAAAGTGAAGCACTGCAGTTCAGTCTATGACACCCACAAGCCGATAACCACTGAAAGGGTTAATTTGAACTCATGTTAAATTAAACCTCTCTTAGCTGTAAAGGGAATGGAAGTTATGTACGAAATAGAATAAGAAGCAACCAGGTGGATGATAAGGATTGATAAGGATTGGATGCCTAGCAGCATTCAAGGACAGAATATAATGTGCATCTGTGGAGAAATACAATGGACAAGTGTGAGAATGAGATATGGCCCAGCACTCAGGCAAAACATAGAATTTGATTTGCAGCATATATACGTAATTGGATAATTGCTTTTAGTTTGTAGCTGACAAAGATAGAAATATAACGAATTAACCGGTTTAGTTTGAATTGACATAATTATAGTCATGTGATATTTTGTAACAATGTGATTGGATAATTCTTAAATAAAAGGTTGTAATTGACAACGGGAGTTCGAGAAGCCATGGTCACTAGGCCGGGTAAGGTCTATGACGCTTCTCCCAGAGATCTCTGAAAATTAAATAAACTGTTTGCTTTTACCTATCAACACAGACTGGAGTGAATTGATTTCTCCATAACACCACATAAGAGGTTAGTGTGCAAAATTAAAGCACATGGGATTGGGGGTAATATACTGGCATGGATTGGTCAACAGACAGGAAACAGAGAGTAGGAATAAATGGGTCTTTTTCGGGGTGGCAGGTGGTGACTAGTGGGGTACCGCAGGGATCAGTGCTTGGGCCCCAGCTATTCACAATATATATCATTGATTTGGAGGAGGGAACCAAATGTAATATTTCCAAGTTTGCTGACGACATGAAACTAGGTGGGATTGTGAGTTGTGAGGAGGATGCAAAGAGGCTTCAAGGAGATTTAGACAAGTTGAGTGAGTGGGCAAATACATGGCAGATGCAGTATAACGTGGATAAATGTGAAGTTATCCACTTCGTTAGGAAAAACAGAAAGGTAGAGTATTATTTCAATGGTGATAGATTTGGAAATGTTGATGTACAAAGGGACCTGGGTGTCCTTGTACACCAGTCAACCAGTCACTGAAAGCAAACATGCAGGTGCGGCAGACAGTTAGGAAGGCAAATGGTATGTTGGCCTTCATTGCAAGAGGATTTGAGTACAGGAGCAAGGATGTCTTACTACAGTTATACAGGGCCTTGGTGAGACCACACCTGGAGTACTGTGTGCAGTTTTGGTCTCCTTACCGAAGAAAGGATATACTTGCCATAGAGGGAGTGCAGCGAAGGTTCACCAGACTGATTCCTGGGATGGCAGGACTGTCGTATGAGGAGAGATTGGGTCGACTGGGCCTGTATTCACTAGAGTTTAGAAGAATGAGAGGGGATCTCATTGAAACGTATAAAAGTCTGACAGGGCTTGTCAGACTGGATGCAGGGAGGATGTTTCCCCTGGCTGGGGGTTTAGAACGAGGGGTCACAGTCTCAGGATACGGGGTAGGACATTTAGGACTGAGATGAGGAGAAATTTCTTCACTCAGAGGGTGGTGAACCTGTGGAATTCTCTACCACAGAAGGCTGTGGAGGCCAAGTCACTGAATATATTTAAGAAGCAGATAGATAGATTTCTAGACACAAAGGGCATCAAGGGGTATGGGGAGAAAGCGGGAATATGGTATTGAGATACAGGATCAGCCATGATCATATTGAATGGTGGAGCAGCCTCGAAGGGCCGAATGGCCTACTCCTGCTCCTATTTTTCAAGGATTCTATGTATTAGAAAGACTGGCTGTATTTAAAGTAGATTAATCACCAGGAGTGGCTGGGATGCATCCTAGGATGCTGAGGGAATTGAGGGAGGAAATCGCGGAGGTACTGGCCATAATATTCCAATCCTCTATAGATACAGGGGTGCTGCCAGAGGACTGGGGAATTGCAAATGTTACACCATTGTTCAAAAAAGGGTGCAAGGATAAACCCAGCAACTACAGGCCAGTCAGTTTAACCTCGGTCGTGGGGAAGCTTTTAGAACCAGTAATCAGGGACAAAATTAATAGTCACTTGGATAGGGGTGGATTAAATAAGGAAAGCCAGCACGGATTTGTGAAAGGCAAATCGTGTTTAACCAACTTCATCAAGTTTTTTCATGAGGTAACAGAGAGGGTTGATGAGAGTAATGTGGTTGATGTGGTGTACATGGATTTCCAAAAGGCCTTTGATAAAGTGCCACATAATAGGCTAGCCAGCAAAGTTGAAGCACATGGAATAAAAGGGACCGTGGCAGCATGGATATGAAATTGGCTAAGTGACAGGAAACAGAGAGTAGTGGTGAACGGTTGTTTTTCGGACTGGAGGAAGGTATACAGTGGTGTTCTCCAGGGGTCGGTTCTAGGGCCACTGCTTTTCTTGATATATATTAATGACTTGGACGTGGGTGTACAGGGCACAATTTCAAAATTTGCAGATGACACAAAACTTGGAAGTATAGCGAACAGTGAGGAGGAGAGTGATAGACTTCAGGAAGACATAGACAGGCTGGTGAAATAGGCGGACACGTGGCAGATGAAATTTAACGCAGAAAAGTGTGAAGTGATACATTTTGGAGGAAAGAATGAGGAGAGGACATGTAAACTAAATGGTACAATCCTAAAGTGGGTGCACGAACAGAGAGACCTGGGGGTATGTGTGCACAAATCGTTGAAGGTGGCAGGGCAGGTTGAGAAAGCAGTTAAAAGGCTTACTGGCAGAAGAACCAAAGGTGACATGGGGAAAAACTTTTTACGCAGTGAGTGGTTAGGATCGGGAATGCACTGCCTGAAAGGGTGGTGGAGGCAGATTCAATCGTGGCTTTCAAAAGGGAATTGGATCAGTATCTGAAGGACAATAATTTGCAGGACTATGAGGGAAGGGTGGGGGAGTGGGACTAGCTGAAGTGTTCTTGCAGAGAGCCGGCACGGGCTCAACGGGCCGAATGGTCACCTTCTGTGCTGTAACCATTCTATGATTCTACGAACACGTTAAACCCTCATAGAATAATTACCAGTCATTTTTAGACTGGAAACTTAACCCTGCCGTTTCACTTTCAGTCAGGAACAGATCGCAGTTTGACACCAATCTCTGATTTGACAGCACGTTTCCAGCATTCACCGTTGTTCTTCCTGACTCTAAACACAGTTGTAAAGGAGCCTTCTGTTCCGTGCCCAGGAGCTCTGACCCATGGAAGAGAGCGGCTGGGACACATTCCTTACAGGCCTCAAGATTAACCTGCACGGGGACATTGCTGTCAGTGAAGAGAGACGAGAAAGACCAAAGTGCTGTTTGCCCCTCTCAGTGTGGCCCTGAAGGACTGTGTCCAGGCTGTAGTTCTGTTCCCGCCGTACGATTCTCCCCCCAGATTGTCCTTTCTGAACTCCAGCCAGGTGATGCTAAACACTCAGGTGGGAACGACAAAAATCCCAAAAATGCGTTTAAAGCAAAGCTGATCTATTTGACATATATCCAGAATATTAAAGTCCAGCCCAGTTACAGGGGTTATTAACATCAGCAGAAACAAACTTCAGCTGTCAGTGTGAACACGATTCAGTCCGGGATGTAATTAACAGCAACAATAACAGCAGAATCCAACCTCTGCAGTCACTTGTGAACTCGCTGGCGTGTCAGCAGGCTGGATGACCGAGTGAATCCCTTCCCACACTGAGAGCAAGTGAACGGCCTCTCCCCAGTGTGAGTGCGCTGGTGTACAGTGAGGTCAGATGATCGCCTGAACCCAGTCCCGCAGTGAGAGCACTTGAATGGTCTCTCGTCAGTGTGAACACGTTGATGGGACATCAGTTCCCCAGAACTTTTATAACACTTTCCACAGTCCGGGCATTTAAAAGGCCTCTCCTCAGTGTGAACTCGCTGGTGTCTCAGCAGGTGGGATGACTGAGTGAATCCCTTCCCACACTCAGAGCAGGTGAACGGCCTTTCCCCAGTGTGAACACGTTGATGACACGTCAGTTCCATGGAACATTTAACGCACTTCCCGCAGTCCGGGCATTTAAAAGGTTTGTCGTCAGTGTGAACTCGCTGGTGTGTCAGCAGCTGGGATGATCGAGTGAATCCCTTCCCACACTCAGAGCAGGTGAACGGCCTCTCCCCGGTGTGACCTCGCTGGTGCTGCAGCAGGTGGGATGATCGAGTGAATCTCTTCCCACACTCAGAGCAGGTGAACGGCCTCTCCCCGGTGTGAACTCGCTGGTGTGTCAGAAGGTGGGATGAACACGTGAATCCCTTCCCACACTCGGAACAGGTAAACGGCCTCTCCCCAGTGTGAACTCGCCGGTGCTGCAGCAGATTGCCTGATTGAGTGAATCCCTTCCCACACTCGGAGCAGGTGAACGGCCTCTCCCCAGTGTGAACTCGCTGGTGTGTCAGCAGGTTGGATGACTGAGTGAATCCCTTCCCACACGCAGAGCAGGTGAATGGTCTCTCCCTAGTGTGAACTCGCTGGTGTGTCAGAAGGTGGGATGAACTAGTGAATCCCTTCCCACACTCGGAGCAGGTGAACGGCCAGTCCACGATGTGACTGCGCTTGTGTCTCGACAGGCCAGAGGATCGGCTGAAGCCTTGTCCACACACAGAAGATGTGTACAGTTTCTCCCCGCTCTGAACGGTGCTTTCTGCTTCCATGTTCAAAGGTCCTGATGAATCGAGTGACTCTGTCAGATCTTGAAATGATGTTTGGTTTGAGCTTCCCGTCTGCAAATCCTCCCCTTCTAACACCCTGCAAAATGAATTTAAAACAGGAAAAAGGGAAGGTGAGAGAGAACCCACAAAAACACAAAGGCAGGTTATGAAATTGAGCTGAATGAATCTGGGAATTTGTGGGGTCGGCACCAGAATAAAGTGACCATGAAAGCTGCCGGATTGTCATAAAAACCCAACTGGTTCACTAATGTCCTTCAGGGAAGGGAACCTGCCACCCGGTCTGGGCCTACACAAGACTCTGGCCTCTATGGGAGGAGAGAGAGCGAGGTGGGAGGGGGAGGGGTGAAGGAGTGACTTTATACATCTGCAACTCGACTAGAACTTTGACAGCACCTCCCAAACACGCGACCTCCACCACCTGGAAGGACAAGGGCAGCAGGCGGATGGGAACACCATCACCTCCCAGTTCCCCTCCAAGTCACACACTACCCTGACTTGGGCATATATCGCCGTTCCTACATCGTCGCTGGGGGAAAATCCTGGAACTCCTCACCTAACAGCATTCTGAGAGTACCTTCACCACACGGACTGCAGAGGTTCAAGAAGGCAGCCCAGCATCACCTTCTGAACGGGCAACTGGGGACTGGCAATATATGCTGGCCTTGCTAGTGACACCCACATCGAATGAATTAAAAAAATCTGTATATATAAAATGGATTGAAAGCCTCTACAGAAATACTTGTTCCTAACACGATAATCTTTTACACTGTACGGACAGGGTCTGTTTAGTAACTTAATCTCCCCTAGAATCCACCTCCCTTCACAGTCTCACATTGGAAATTGTTGGGTCCCACTGGACTCAGAAGTACTGGGGGTTAAACCCAGCAGCTTCTCCCCCCTCTCCACTCCAGCTCAACTGATGCAACAAGAAAGCCCTACACAGGAGTCCAGGGACCGAGTTCCACATCCACCGCCCACCCTGATGCTAACCGGCTCTGAATTGCTCCCTCTGCTGTATAAATGCAAGTTGTTGTGTTTCTTGTCTGGGGGAGGTGCTGCACCCTGGGGTTAATGGTGCCGGGGTCCTGGCCGCACGTCCGCCAGCTCTGACTCAATCCCAGAGACCCCCCTGTAAACACTGACACAATCCCTGGGACTGTACATGGGGATTCTAACCCTGGGACTGTACATGGGGATTCTAACCCTGGGACTGTACATGGGGATTCTAACCCTGGGACTGTACATGGGGATTCTAACCCTGGGACTGTACATGGGGATTCTAACCCTGGGACTGTACATGGGGATTCTAACCCTGGGACTGTACATGGGGATTCTAACCCTGGGACTGTACATGGGGATTCTAACCCTGGGACTGTACATGGGGATTCTAACCCTGGGACTGTACATGGGGATTCTAACCCTGGGACTGTACATGGGGATTCCTATGCTGGGACTGTACCAGGGGGGCCCAGCTCTGGGGCTCTTCTGTTACAATTGTGTGGGATGTTAACCGTGTGCTCTGCTTTTACCAGCGCCTTCAAGAGAGATGGTGAGAAATCCGAAGTGTGGAGAGTCTGAATCAAATAACTGAGTAATGGATTTACTGTCCCGGGCACTGGGACCCGGTTGGGAACAGACACTGAAGCCCCGCCCACTCTTTGTTTGCGCGCCAAGATGACCGCGCATGCGCTTTGCTACTCACTGAATCAAGATGGCGGCCGTTATCCTGGGCCTGTGACCGGGAGAAGCCCCGAAGCTGCAAACTCGGGACCTTCAGGTTATTATTCGGGGCTTGCGGCCTCCACCAGTTGTTTATGAAGCCTCCCCGCCCACCCGCCGGTCCATTAGTCCGCTCCGTTGGCCGCTTCTCACGGATTGATCAGGAGCTCATCACAGACAACGTCCTCTGAGATGACACGAACCGCGCATGCCCAAACTAGGCGGGTCCCGCGCCTGCGCACTGGGCTCCTGTAGTCCGGGTGCGGCACATTCACTACCGCCGGGAATGCTGGGTAAAAGAGCCGCCATTGAAAGTCCGCATTAGTGAATAGACCAGAATTTACTGAGTTTGCATTAAGCACTGAACCATGTCCATGCCCAGCCCGCCCCAATGACAAAATCGAAGCCCAGGCTGCAAGATTCTCAGTTCAGTTTGGTGCTGTGTGAACGGGTGAGCTCCACACCCCGGCTGCTTGCGGGGAATGCCGGTGCCGAGGGCCCAGTGCAGAAGGCCCGGGGAGGAAAGGCTGTGAGATTTTCAACTCGGCTTAACTCGGTGCTGTGTGAACGGGCTGCTCCGCATTCCGGCTGCTCGCCGGGAATGCCGGTGCGGAGGGCCCGGTGCAGAAGGCCCAAGGTGGAAGACTCAGAGGAGAGTGGCCTGGGCAGGAGGCCCAGCACGGAGAACCCCAGGCGGGGGTCCCAGGGCGGGGCGGCTGGTCGGCAGAGGTGGAGTCGGGAGATGCTGTTGGTGAGCATTGCTGCACTGGTTCTGAAAGTTGCAGAATGGTCTCGGGCCTGAATGAGTTCCAGCGGCCCAGCATCTGCTGTGCCTGGCGGCAGCTGTGAGGCTATTTTTTGGTCATGGGACCGGTTTATGCGTCGCCATATTGGTGAAGGAAAGACAAATTGTTTCCATCTGTAATGGGGCGCGTGAGCAGTTACAAGATGGAAAATGTGAATGGTTAAAAGACGGAAAATAAAAGGAAATTAAAAGACAGAGCAAAGTAATATCAGTAAGGAATGATGAGTATTCTTTGATGGTTGGGTCCTGTGAGCGATAACAGCAAGCAGAAGAAGATTTGAGTGTTCGGTCTTTTTTATGGGATTTCAGGAAGTGGATGTTTACTTTTTCCGTGGAAGGGCTGAAGACTGTGGACAAGGACTATGACTTTACATGGTTCGACAACGTCAAATGATATTCGTGAATGGATTGCCAATAGGACTGGCGTAGAACTGGTATTTAATTGTTTTATTGGGAAGGTTTCAGGTTTTCTGTTTGAAAGCAGTTTACTTGAAGCTTAATTGATTTTCTGATAAGGATTGTGGGAATTTGCACATGATGATGTATTGGTGGTTATGTAGGAATTTACTTTGAGGTTATTGTCTAGTGTTGGTGTGGTTGAAAAGATAAAGTAAATTAATATTGGTAATTTATTGAATGAACGGACGCTAGAGTGAACGAACGGACGAACGATTCGAACGAACGCATTCATGCATATTGGAACTTACACTCGATCGAACAAATGATCACTTGTGCAGTGATGGAACGAACGATTCGAGCGAATGCACCCAGGCGCGCACTTAGACAAATGCTACGCACGCACGCATTCAGACATACATATTGGAACTTACACTCTATCAAACGAATGACCTCATGGGGTAGTGGTCAAACGAACGATTCGAGCAAATGCAAGCATGCACATTGGAACTTACACTCGATCGAACGAATGATTGCGTGGTGAACGATCAAACAAACGATAATTGAGCGAACACACGCAGGCGCGCACTTAGACAAATGATACGCACGCATTCACACATACATATTGGAACTTACGCTCGATCGAACAAATGAACGAACGCTTGAACAAAGAATTGAATGAATGATCGAATGATCGAACGAACAATGCCAGTAGGACTGACGTAAAACGGGTTTTTTCTTGGTTTATTGGAATAAATGTTATCTGTAGCATTTAATTGGATTATGATGGTGCAATGTTTTTGTACACTGGTATTGAAATGGTTTTTGTTTTATGTGGAGTTAACTTTGAGATTTATTATTTTAAATCTAAAAGGTTGTGTGGTATTGTTTAAGGGTATTTGTACTGTAAACATTATTGATTATTTGTAAAATTAATCATTGCATTTAAATTAACTATAAGGCTGTTTTTAAGGCTTTATTTTTTACTGTGATGGATGAATGTAATGGATTTACTATGTAATTGATGAGTTGTACAGGTATTATTGTTTTTTGAATAAAAATATCTTAGAATGTGTTTCTGCTGATCTTAATAACCCTATACCTGGGCTGGAGATTAATATTCTGTATAAATATTGAATAAATCAGCTTTGTATAAACACAGTGGGTCGAATATTTGATTTCTCCATGATAAGAGGAGACTAATTGATGTTCTGTTACCGAATGTTCCATTTTTTGGGCCTTTTCTTACTCTAACTTATATCACTTCTCACCTAGTTTTCCTTCTACCACATCAAACCCCAGGCTGGTTCTGTTTGAGTACATGGCTTGTGGGTGTAATAGACTGAACTGGAGTGTCTCACTGTACACTCATCTGAAGTTCCTTTGAACCACCCTTTTATAGAACTATCTTGCATAAGATTTGAAATCTGTTACTTGCTGTATCATTTAACCCTTTTTGGATCCGATTTGGTAAAAACATCTCCACATATATTGCATGTGATCGCCATTGAAATGTTCTGATCTTTGTAATTGTCATTGCTGATTTTGATGCGCTCTTTGATTTAATCTCTTGTTATCAACATACCTTGCACTATTTCTTTAATCGAGATAATTGTTTCAATACTTCCTTAATCACGTCTTTAGCTCCTCCATTGATACCTGTCAATAATCATTGGTTAGGGTTCAGGGGTTGGCGTTAGGGGCTTGGGTTAGGATGTTAGGCTTATGAGACAGTGATTAGGATGTTAGGCTTATGAGACGGTGATTAGGGATAGAAACCACTATTGACAACGCCAGTGTCACTGGACATGTTCTCTTTCGTTTCATGGTGTTTTAAGCTTATGCAGATGAGTCAGAAAACAGCCTCATGAATTGTTCATTCAAGGAATCTTCTTTCTGGCCCGAGCCTGATTTCCTCTCTTCTTTCACATCTCTACATTTGCCACAGAAAAAGACATCAGGGTCATTAGATTTTGGACAGGAAAAGGTGGATCCAGGTGTTGTGCTGGTTACATCTAATCATCGGCCTGCCTGAAAGGGATTCTGACAATAACCTGTCACCAGGCCCCACCAGTAACCATCTGATTCCACCATCATATCTTCATCCATTACCCGCCCGCACGAGAGCTGGTTTCACCATCATGACCATTCCCCATACTGAGGCTCTCTGATTCCCATTTTTGACTCAGTTTAAGTGGTCCTTGGATTTGGTGTCTCAGTGTAAGGGGTCCCTGGATTTGTTGTCTCAATGTAAGTGATCCCGACACAGAGCAGGTTCCTACATGTTGCAACGCATCTGGCGGGGCCCACTGGGTCAGGATATAAAGAGACCACGCGCTGTTCCTCCTCCCACCGCCTGGGGGAAATGAGGCAGATATTTAAAGGGACAGGGACTCCCCTTTCTCTGTCTATTTATAGTTAAAGGGACAGACCCATTTATCTTGGAGTGTCGGCGGACTTCACTAACAGAGCTCCCGTTAACAGTCGCTCCCTTCTGTACTGTGCAGTGATTGGAAAGCTGTCTATTTCAGTAACTTACATTACATAGGATTACAAGATTATACAATATAGGGTCAGGATATAAAGAGACCGCGTGCTGTTCCGCCTTCCACTGCCTGGGGGAATGGGCCAGATATTTAAAGGGACAGGGACTCCCCTTTCTCTGCCTATTTATAGTTAAAGTGAGACAGACCAGTTTAACTTGGCGTGTCGGAGGACTCGAGTAACAGAGCTCCTATTAATGGGTTTGGATTAGGGGTTTGGGATAGAAACAACTATTGACAACACCAGTTTCACTAGATGCAGCCTTTTTCATTTGGAGTCACAGTGTAAGTAGTCCCTGGAGTTGGTGTCTCAGTGTAAGTAGTCCCTGGATTTGGTGTCTCAGTGTAAGAAGTCTGCACATAAAGCAGTTTCCTGAGGCCCCCCACCCACCCACAGACAAAGCGGGTTCCCGCTGGGTCAGGATATAAAGAGACCGCGCGCTGTTCCTCCTCCCACTGCCTGGGGGAATGGGCCAGATATTTAAAGGGACAGGGACTCCCCTTTCTCTGTCTATTTATAGTTAAAGGGGCAGACCTGTTTATCTTGGAGTGTCGGCGGACTTCACTAACAGAGCTCCCATTAACAGTCGCTCCCTTCTGTACTGTGCAGTGATTGTAAACCTGTCTGTTTCAGTGACTTGAGCCTTTCTAAAATGTCTCACTATTTTTGACGATCCATTTGACTTGCTTGTTTAATATTGAGACTTCAGAATTTTGCAATGTTGGAGTGATATTTCTTTCAAAATATTCTGTTCTAAACCACCTCACCCTCCACCCCCACCCCCCCCCAACACCACTTTAGAACACACTGCACTACTGACGAGGATGATCCCATGTTCAATCCTTGATCAGACCACTCACCATTTCTCCTCCATTTACAGACGCTCCCTGACCACTCACCATTTCTCCTCCATTTACAGACGCTCCCTGACCAGTCTCCATTTACAGACGCTCCCTGACCACTCACCATTTCTTCTTCATTTACAGACGCTCCCTGACCACTCACCTTTTCTCCTCCATTTACAGACGCTCCCTGACCAGTCTCCATTTCTCCTCCATTTACAGACGCTCCCTGACCAGTCTCCATTTCTCCTCCATTTACAGACGCTCCCTGACCACTCTCCATTTCTCCTCCATTTACAGACGCTCCCTGACCAGTCTCCATTTACAGATGCTCCCTGACTCACTTCCTCCCTGTCCCGGAGTTTACCGCGGGGCCGCTTTGTGGACTTTCTGTTGTTTGCTCCACACCACAGATGGAACCCTGTGGGGTGGAGCAAAGATTGCAACATTTGGCAGTGAAATGGATTCACTCAGGACAGACAGCAGGGATTATTTCAGGAAATAACACAGTGCAGTGAGAAAGGAAATGCAGTGGATGTTGTGGAGATGGATTGTCAAAAGGTGTTTGATAAGGTGCCGGACAGGAGGCTTGTTGATCAAATGAAGGCTGACGGTATTAAAGGGAGTGGGGCAGCGTGGATAGCAAGTTGGGTAAAGGGCAGAAAACAGAGAGTAGTGGTTAATGGATGTTCTTCAGACTGGAGGGATGTACACAGTGGTGTCCCCCAGGGTCAGTGTTGGGACCACTGCTCTTCTCAATATCGAGAAATGATCTGGGCTTGGGTATGTGGGGCACAAGATCAAAATCTCCAGATGAGACCAAAATAGGGACCCTGGCCAACTGTGAAGAGGACTGTAAGTGACTTCAGTGTGAATACACAGGTTAGTAAATGGGGCAGGGAGATGGCAGCTGAAATTTAATGCAGAGAATTATAAGGTGATGCAATTTGGGAGGAAAAAAAAAGTAGGAAATCTACACTAAATGGTAAAAGTTTAAAAGGAGTAGAGGAACAGAACAGTGAAGAGGTGAGGTTTACAAGGACACTTTCCCTGGTTCCCTTTTCTTCAGTAATGTTCTCATTATCCCTAAACTACCCTGCCTGCTGTTAATGATGTTATTTCTTATAGTTTCACAATTATAGGTATAAACATCACACATTATAATCTGATCTATTCTATTACTCACTCTGGTTTAAGCTTATATTGTGGTTATTAACAGACAAACCCTGTTCTTTCTCCTGATCTGATCAGAGTTTCACCCGAGCGGAATTTGTGGAATGGAAAGTCTTACCAGTGTTGCCATGGCGACCTGTCTGCAGTGAAGCTCCTGTTTGAGTTTCTAACTCAGACTAAACTTCTCTCTCCCATAATGCCCATTATATCAGACATTTAATGGCAATGAATTTTAGCCATGTTCTGTTAATATCACTGAAACCAACAAGGGGTTCAGATACACAAACCTTTCAAAGTGGGAGGGACAAGCTGATAGTGTTTAAAAAGCACATGGGATCTTATATTTTATAAATAGGGGTGTAGAGTCCAAAAGGGCAGGTATAGCACGGGTTAGATACAGAGTAAAGCTCCCTCTACACTGTCCCATCAAACACCCCCAGGGCAGGTACAGCACGGGTTAGATACAGAGTAAAGCTCTCTCTACACTGTCCCATCAAACACTCCCAGGGCAGGTACAGCACGGGTTAGATACAGAGTAAAGCTCTCTCTACACTGCCCCATCAAACACTCCCAGGGCAGGTACAGCACGGGTTAGATACAGAGTAAAGCTCTCTCTACACTGCCCCATCAAACACTCCCAGGGCAGGTACAGCACGGGTTAGATACAGAGTAAAGCTCCCTCTACACTGTCCCATCAAACATTCCCAGGGCAGGTACAGCACGGGTTAGATACAGAGTAAAGCTCCCTCTACACTGTCCCATCTAACACTCCCAGGGCAGGTACAGCACGTGTTAGATACAGAGTATAGCTCCCTCCACACTGTCCCATCAAACTCTCCCAGGGCAGGTACAGCACGGGTTAGATACAGAGTAAAGCTCCTTCCACACTGTCCCATCAAACACTCCCAGGGCAGGCACAGCATGGGTTAAATACAGAGTAAAGCTCCCTTTACACTATCCCATCAAACACTCCTAGGGCAGGTCCAGCACGGGTTAGATACAGAGTGAAGCTCCCTCGACACTGTCCCATCAAACACTCCCAGGGCAGGTACAGCATGGGTTTGATACATAGTAAAACTCGCTCTATACTGTCCCATCAAACACTCCCAGGGCAGGTCCAGCACGGGTTAGATACAGAGTAAAGCTCTCTCTACACTGCCCCATCAAACACTCCCAGGGCAGGTACAGCACGGGTTAGATACAGAGTAAAGCTCCCTCTACACTGTCCCATCAAACATTCCCAGGGCAGGTACAGCACGGGTTAGATACAGAGTAAAGCTCCCTCTACACTGTCCCATCTAACACTCCCAGGGCAGGTACAGCACGTGTTAGATACAGAGTATAGCTCCCTCCACACTGTCCCATCAAACTCTCCCAGGGCAGGTACAGCACGGGTTAGATACAGAGTAAAGCTCCTTCCACACTGTCCCATCAAACACTCCTAGGGCAGGTACAGCACGGGTTAGATACAGAGTGAAGCTCCCGCTACACTGTCCCATCAAACACTCCCAGGGCAGGTACAGCATGGGTTAGATACATAGTAAAACTCGCTCTATACTGTCCCATCAAACACTCCCAGGGCAGGTCCAGCACGGGTTAGATACAGAGTAAAGCTCCCTCTACACTGTCCCATCAAACATTCCCAGGATAGGTACAGCACGGGTTAGATACAGAGTAAAGCTCCCTCGACACTGTCCCATCAAACTCTCCCAGGGCAGGTACAGCACGGGTTAGATACAGAGTAAAGCCCCCTCTACACTGTCCCATCAAAGACTCCCAGGACAGGTACAGCACGTGCAAGATACAGAGTAAAGCTCCCTCCACAATGTCCCATCAAACACTCCTAGGGCAGGTCCAGCACGGGTTAGATACAGAGTGAAGCTCCCTCTACACTGTCCCATCAAACACTCCCAGGGCAGGTACAGCATGGGTTAGATACATAGTAAAACTCGCTCTATACTGTCCCATCAAACACTCCCAGGGCAGGTCCAGCACGGGTTAGATACAGAGTAAAGCTCCCTCGACACTGTCCCATCAAACACTCCCAGGGCAGGTACAGCACGGGTAAGATACAGAGTAAAACTCCCTCTACACTGTCCCATCAAACTCTCCCAGGGCAGGCACAGCACGGGTTAGATACAGAGTAAAGCCCCCTCTACACTGTCCTATCAAACACTCCCAGGACAGGTACAGCACGTGCAAGATACAGAGTAAAGCTCCCTCCACAATGTCCCATCAAACTCTCCCAGGGCAGGTACAGTACGGGGTTAAATACAGAGTAAAGCTCCCTCTGCTCTGTCCCATCAAACACTCCCAGGGCAGGTACAGCACAGGTTAGATACAGAGTAAAGCTCCCTCCACACTGTCCCATCAAACTCTCCTAGGGCAGGTACAGCACGGGTTAGATGCAGAGTAAAGCTCCCTCTGCACTGTCCATTCAAACACTCCCAGGGCAGGTACAGCACGGGTTAGATACAGAGTAAAGCTCCTTCCACACTGTCCCATCAAACACTCCCAGGGCAGGCACAGCATGGGTTAAATACAGAGTAAAGCTCCCTTTACACTGTCCCATCAAACACTCCTAGGGCAGGTCCAGCACGGGTTAGATACAGAGTGAAGCTCCCTCGACACTGTCCCATCAAACACTCCCAGGGCAGGTACAGCATGGGTTAGATACATAGTAAAACTCGCTCTATACTGTCCCATCAAACACTCCCAGGGCAGGTCCAGCACGGGTTAGATACAGAGTAAAGCTCCCTCTACACTGTCCCATCAAACACTCCCAGGGCAGGTACAGCACGGGGTTAGATACAGAGTAAAGCTCTCTCTACACTGCCCCATCAAACACTCCCAGGGCAGGTACAGCACGGGTTAGATACAGAGTAAAGCTCCCTCTACACTGTCCCATCAAACATTCCCAGGGCAGGTACAGCACGGGTTAGATACAGAGTAAAGCTCCCTCTACACTGTCCCATCTAACACTCCCAGGGCAGGTACAGCACGTGTTAGATACAGAGTATAGCTCCCTCCACACTGTCCCATCAAACTCTCCCAGGGCAGGTACAGCACGGGTTAGATACAGAGTAAAGCTCCTTCCACACTGTCCCATCAAACACTCCTAGGGCAGGTCCAGCACGGGTTAGATACAGAGTGAAGCTCCCGCTACACTGTCCCATCAAACACTCCCAGGGCAGGTACAGCATGGGTTAGATACATAGTAAAACTCGCTCTATACTGTCCCATCAAACACTCCCAGGGCAGGTCCAGCACGGGTTAGATACAGAGTAAAGCTCCCTCGACACTGTCCCATCAAACACTCCCAGGGCAGGTACAGCACGGGTAAGATACAGAGTAAAACTCCCTCTACACGGTCCCATCAAACTCTCCCAGGGCAGGTACAGCACGGGTTAGATACAGAGTAAAGCCCCCTCTACACTGTCCTATCAAACACTCCCAGGACAGGTACAGCACGTGCAAGATACAGAGTAAAGCTCCCTCCACAATGTCCCATCAAACTCTCCCAGGGCAGGTACAGCACGGGTTAAATACAGAGTAATGCTCCCTCTGCACTGTCCCATCAAACACTCCTAGGGCAGGTACAGCACAGGTTAGATACAGAGTAAAGCTCCCTCCACACTGTCCCATCAAACTCTCCTAGGGCAGGTACAGCACGGGTTAGATACAGAGTAAAGCTCCTTCTACACTGTCCCATCAAACACTCCCAGGGTAGGTACAGTACGGGGTTAAATACAGAGTAAAGCTCCCTCTGCTCTGTCCCATCAAACACTCCCAGGGCAGGTACAGCACGGGTTAGATACAGAGTGAAGCTCCCTCCACACTGTCCCATCAAACTCTCCCAGGGCAGGTACAGCACGGGTTAGATGCAGAGTAAAGCTCCCTCTGCACTGTCCATTCAAACACTCCCAGGGCAGGTACAGCACGGGTTAGATACAGAGTAAAGCTCCCTCTACACTGTCCCATCAAACACTCCCAGGGCAGGTACAGCACAGGTTAGATACAGAATGAAGCTCCCTCTGCACTGTCCCATGAAACACTCCCAGGGCAGGTACAGCACGGGTTAGATTGAGAGTAAAGCTCCCTCTACACTGTCCCATCAAACACTCCCACGGCAGCTACAGCACAGGTTAGATACATAGTAAAACTCGCTCTACACTGTCCCATCAAACACTCCCAGGGAAGGTACAGTACGGGGTTATATACAGAGAAAGGCTCGCTCTATACTGTCCCATCAAACACTCCCAGGGCAGGTACAGCACGGGTTAGATACAGAGTAAAACTCGCTCTATACTGTCCCATCAAACACTCCCAGGGCAGGTACAGCACGGGTTAGATACAGAGTAAAGCCCCCTCTACACTGTCCCATCAAAAACTCCCAGGACAGGGACAGCACGTGTTCGATACAGAGTAAAGCTCCCTCCACACTGTCCCATCAAACTCTCCCAGGGCAGGTACAGCACGGGTTAGATACAGAGTAAAGCTCCCTCGACACTGTCCCATCAAACACTCCCAGGGCAGGTGCAGCACAGGTTACATACAGAGTAAAGCTCCCTTTACACTCTGCCATCAAACACTACCAGGACAGGCACAGCACGGGTTAAATACAGAGTGAAGCTCATTCTGCACTGTCCCATCCATCTCTACCAGGGCAGGTCCAGCACGGGTTAGATACAGAGTAAAGCTCCTTCTACATTGTCCCATCAAACACTCCCAGGGCAGGTACAGCACGGGTTAGATACAGAGAAAAACTCGCTCGAAACTGTCCCATCAAACACTCCCAGGGCAGGGACAGCACGGGTTAGATACAGAGTAAAGCTCCCTCTACACTGTCCCATCAAACATTCCCAGGATAGGTACAGCACGGGTTAGATACAGAGTAAAGCTCCCTCGACACTGTCCCATCAAACACTCCCAGGGCAGGTACAGCACGTGCAAGATACAGAGTAAAGCTCCCTCCACAATGTCCCATCAAACACCTAGGGCAGGTCCAGCACGGGTTAGATACAGAGTGAAGCTCCCTCTACACTGTCCCATCAAACACTCCCAGGGCAGGTACAGCATGGGTTAGATACATAGTAAAACTCGCTCTATACTGTCCCATCAAACACTCCCAGGGCAGGTCCAGCACGGGTTAGATACAGAGTAAAGCTCCCTCTACACTGTCCCATCAAACATTCCAGGATAGGTACAGCACGGGTTAGATACAGAGTAAAGCTCCCTCGACACTGTCCCATCAAACACTCCCAGGGCAGGTACAGCACGGGTAAGATACAGAGTAAAACTCCCTCTACACTGTCCCATCAAACTCTCCCAGGGCAGGTACAGCACGGGTTAGGTACAGAGTAAAGCTCCCTCCACAATGTCCCATCAAACTCTCCCAGGGCAGGTACAGCACGGGTTAGATACAGAGTAAAGCTCCTTCTACATTGTCCCATCAAACACTCCCAGGGCAGGTACAGCACGGGTTAGATACAGAGAAAAACTCGCTCGAAACTGTCCCATCAAACACTCCCAGGGCAGGGACAGCACGGGTTAGATACAGAGTAAAGCTCCCTTTACACTATCCCATCAAACACTCCCAGGGCAGGTACAGCACGGGTTAGATACAGAGTAAAGCCCCCTCTACACTGTCCCATCAAACACTCCCAGGACAGGGACAGCACGTGTTCGATACAGAGTAAAGCTCCCTCCACACTGTCCCATCCAACTCTCCCAGGGCAGGTACAGCACGGGTTAGATACAGAGTAAAGCTCCCTCTACACTGTCCCATCAAACACTACCAGGGCAGGCACAGCACGGGTTAAATACACAGTAAAGCTCATTCTGCACTGTCCCATCAAACACTCCCAGGGCATGTACAGCACGGGTTAGATACAGAGTGAAGCTCCCTCTACACTGTCCCATCAAACACTCCCAGGACAGGTACAACACGGGTTAGATACAGAGTAAAGCTCCCTCTACACTGTCCCATCAAACACTCCCAGGGCAGGTACAACACGGGTTAGAAACAGAGTAAAACTCGCTCTAAACTGTCCCATCAAACACTCCCAGGGCAGGTACAGCACGGGTTAGATACAGAGTAAAGCTCCCTCCACACTGTCCCATCAAACACTCCCAGGACAGGTGCAGCACAGGTTACAGACAGAGTGAAGCTCCCTCTACACTGTCCCATCAAACACTCCCAGGGCAGGTACAGCACGGGTTAAATACAGAGTAAAGCTCCCTCTGCACTATCCCATCAAACACTCCCAGGGCAGGTACAGCACAGGTTACATACAGAGTAAAGCTCCCTTTACACTCTGCCATCAAACACTCCCAGGGCAGGCACAGCACGGGTTAAATACATAATGAAGCTCCCTCTGCACTGTCCCATCAAACACTCCCAGGGCAGGTACAGCACAGGTTACGTACAGAGTAAAGCTGCCTTTACACTATCCCGCCAACACTCCCAGGGCAGGTACAGCACGGGTTAGATACAGAGAAAAGCTCGCTCCATACTGTCTCAGCAAACACTCCCAGGGCAGGTACAGCACGGGTTAAATACAGAGTAAAGCTCCCTCCACACTGTCCCATCACACTCTCCCAGGGCAGGTACAGCACGGGTCAGATACAGAGAAAAGCTCCTTCTACACTGTCCTATCAAACATTCCCAGCGTAGGTACAGTACGGGGTTAGATACAGAGTAAAGCTCCCTCTACACAGTTCCATCAAACACTCCCACGGCAGGTACAGCACGGGTTAAATACAGAGTAAAGCTCCCTCTGCACTGACCCATCAAACACTCCCAGGGAAGGTACAGCACGGGTTAGATACAGAATAAAGCCCCCTCTACACTGTCCCATCAAACACTCCCAGGACAGGTCCAGCACAGGTTACAGACAGAGTAAAGCTCCCTCTACACTATCCCATCAAACACTCCCAGGGCAGGTACAGCACGGGTTAGATACAGAGAAAAGCTCCTTCTACACTGTCCTATCAAACACTCCCAGGGTAGGTACAGTACGGGGTTAGATAGAGAGCAAAGCTCCCTCTGCAATGTCCCATCAAACTCTACCAGAGCAGGTCCAGCACGGGTTCGATACAGAGGAAAGCTCCTTCTACATTGTCCCATCAAACACTCCCAGGGCAGGTACAGCACGGGTTAGATACAGAGAAAAGCTCGCTCGAAACTGTCCCATCAAACACTCCCAGGGCAGGTACAGCACGGGTTAGATACAGAGTAAAGCTCCCTCCACACTGTCCCATCAAACACTCCCAGGACAGGTACAGCACGGGTTAGATACAGAGTAAAGCTCCCTCTACACTGTCGCATCAAACACTCCCAGGACAGGTACAGCACAGGTTACAGACAGAGTGAAGCTCCCTCTACACTGTCCCATCAAACACTCCCAGGGCAGGTACAGCACGGGTTAAATACAGAGTAAAGCTCCCTCTGCACTATCCCATCAAACACTCCCAGGGCAGCTACAGCACAGGTTACATACAGAGTAAAGCTCCCTTTACACTCTGCCATCAAACACTACCAGGGCAGGCACAGCACGGGTTAGATACAGGGTAAAGCTCCCTCTGCACTGTCCCATCAAACTCTCCCAGGGCAGGTACAACACGGGTTAGATACACAGTAAAACTCCCTCTACACTGTCCCATCAAACATTCCCAGGACAGGTACAGCACAGGTTACATACAGAGTAAAGCTCCATCAACACTGTCCCATCAAACACTCCCAGGGCAGGCACAGCACGGGTTAAATACATAGTAAAGCTCCCTCTGCACTGTCCCATCAAACACTCCCAGGGCAGGTACAGCACAGGTTACGTACAGAGTCAAGCTGCCTTTACACTATCCCGTCAAACACTCCCAGGGCAGGTACAGCACGGGTTAGATACAGAGAAAAGCTCGCTCTATACTGTCCCATCAAACACTGCCAGGGCAGGTACAGCACGTGTTAAATACAGAGTAAAGCTCCCTCCACACTGTCCCATCAAACACTCCCAGGGAAGGTACAGCACGGGTTAGATACAGAGAAAAGCTCCTTCTACACTGTCCCATCAAACATTCCCAGCGTAGGTACAGTACGGGGTTAGATACAGAGTAAAGCTCCCTCTACACAGTTCCATCAAACACTCCCAGGGCAGGTACAGCACGGGTTAAATACAGAGTAAAGCTCCCTCTGCACTGACCCATCAAACACTCCCAGGGAAGGTACAGCACGGGTTAGATACAGAATAAAGCCCCCTCTACACTGTCCCATCAAACACTCCCAGGACAGGTACAGCACAGGTTACAGACAGAGTAAAGCTCCCTCTGCACTATCCCATCAAACACTCCCAGGGCAGGAACAGCACGGGGTTAGATACAGAGCAAAGCTCCCTCTGCAATGTCCCATCAAACTGTACCAGAGCAGGTCCAGCACGGGTTCGATACAGAGGAAAGCTCCTTCTACATTGTCCCATCAAACACTCCCAGGGCAGGTACAGCACGGGTTAGATACAGAGTAAAGCTCCCTCAACACTGTCCCATCAAACACTCCCAGGGCAGGTACAGCACGTGTTAGACACAGAGTAAAGCTCCCTCCACAATGTCCCATCAAACACTCCTAGGGCAGGTCCAGCACGGGTTAGATACAGAGTGAAGCTCCCTCTACACTGTCCCATCAAACACTCCCAGGGCAGGTACAGCATGGGTTAGATACATAGTAAAACTCGCTCTATACTGTCCCATCAAACACTCCCAGGGCAGGTCCAGCACGGGTTAGATACAGAGTAAAGCTCCCTCTACACTGTCCATCAAACATTCCAGGATAGGTACAGCACGGGTTAGATACAGAGTAAAGCTCCCTCGACACTGTCCCATCAAACACTCCCAGGGCAGGTACAGCACGGGTAAGATACAGAGTAAAACTCCCTCTACACTGTCCCATCAAACTCTCCCAGGGCAGGTACAGCACGGGTTAGGTACAGAGTAAAGCTCCCTCCACAATGTCCCATCAAACTCTCCCAGGGCAGGTACAGCACGGGTTAGATACAGAGTAAAGCTCCTTCTACATTGTCCCATCAAACACTCCCAGGGCAGGTACAGCACGGGTTAGATAAAGAGAAAAACTCGCTCGAAACTGTCCCATCAAACACTCCCAGGGCAGGGACAGCACGGGTTAGATACAGAGTAAAGCTCCCTTTACACTATCCCATCAAACACTCCCAGGGCAGGTACAGCACGGGTTAGATACAGAGTAAAGCCCCCTCTACACTGTCCCATCAAACACTCCCAGGACAGGGTCAGCACGTGTTCGATACAGAGTAAAGCTCCCTCCACACTGTCCCATCCAACTCTCCCAGGGCAGGTACAGCACGGGTTAGATACAGAGTAAAGCTCCCTCTACACTGTCCCATCAAACACTACCAGGGCAGGCACAGCACGGGTTAAATACACAGTAAAGCTCATTCTGCACTGTCCCATCAAACACTCCCAGGGCATGTACAGCACGGGTTAGATACAGAGTGAAGCTCCTCTACACTGTCCCATCAAACACTCCCAGGACAGGTACAACACGGGTTAGATACAGAGTAAAGCTCCCTCTACACTGTCCCATCAAACACTCCCAGGGCAGGTACAACACGGGTTAGAAACAGAGTAAAACTCGCTCTAAACTGTCCCATCAAACACTCCCAGGGCAGGTACAGCACGGGTTAGATACAGAGTAAAGCTCCCTCCACACTGTCCCATCAAACACTCCCAGGACAGGTGCAGCACAGGTTACAGACAGAGTGAAGCTCCCTCTGCACTGTCCCATCAAACACTCCCAGGGCAGGTACAGCACGGGTTAAATACAGAGTAAAGCTCCCTCTGCACTATCCCATCAAACACTCCCAGGGCAGGTACAGCACAGGTTACATACAGAGTAAAGCTCCCTTTACACTCTGCCATCAAACACTCCCAGGGCAGGCACAGCACGGGTTAAATACATAATAAAGCTCCCTCTGCACTATCCCATCAAACACTCCCAGGGCAGGTACAGCACAGGTTACATACAGAGTAAAGCTCCCTTTACACTCTGCCATCAAACACTCCCAGGGCAGGCACAGCACGGGTTAGATACAGAGTAAAGCCCCCTCTACACTGTCCCATCAAAGACTCCCAGGACAGGTACAGCACGTGCAAGATACAGAGTAAAGCTCCCTCCACAATGTCCCATCAAACACCTAGGGCAGGTCCAGCACGGGTTAGATACAGAGTGAAGCTCCCTCTACACTGTCCCATCAAACACTCCCAGGGCAGGTACAGCATGGGTTAGATACATAGTAAAACTCGCTCTATACTGTCCCATCAAACACTCCCAGGGCAGGTCCAGCACGGGTTAGATACAGAGTAAAGCTCCCTCTACACTGTCCCATCAAACATTCCAGGATAGGTACAGCACGGGTTAGATACAGAGTAAAGCTCCTCGACACTGTCCCATCAAACACTCCCAGGGCAGGTACAGCACGGGTAAGATACAGAGTAAAACTCCCTCTACACTGTCCCATCAAACTCTCCCAGGGCAGGTACAGCACGGGTTAGGTACAGAGTAAAGCTCCCTCCACAATGTCCCATCAAACTCTCCCAGGGCAGGTACAGCACGGGTTAGATACAGAGTAAAGCTCCTTCTACATTGTCCCATCAAACACTCCCAGGGCAGGTACAGCACGGGTTAGATACAGAGAAAAACTCGCTCGAAACTGTCCCATCAAACACTCCCAGGGCAGGTACAGCACGGGTTAGATACAGAGTAAAGCTCCCTCCACACTGTCCCATCAAACACTCCCAGGACAGGTGCAGCACAGGTTACAGACAGAGTGAAGCTCCCTCTACACTGTCCCATCAAACACTCCCAGGGCAGGTACAGCACGGGTTAAATACAGAGTAAAGCTCCCTCTGCACTATCCCATCAAACACTCCCAGGGCAGGTACAGCACAGGTTACATACAGAGTAAAGCTCCCTTTACACTCTGCCATCAAACACTCCCAGGGCAGGCACAGCACGGGTTAAATACATAATGAAGCTCCCTCTGCACTGTCCCATCAAACACTCCCAGGGCAGGTACAGCACAGGTTACGTACAGAGTAAAGCTGCCTTTACACTATCCCGCCAACACTCCCAGGGCAGGTACAGCACGGGTTAGATACAGAGAAAAGCTCGCTCCATACTGTCTCAGCAAACACTCCCAGGGCAGTCAG